>JACMIF010001148.1:8334-26692 GCA_014805445.1 Diplogasteroides magnus | reverse complement strand
TGTTCAATCATATTTCGGAAGCAACTTGTGCATTACCAGTAGATTATAAATCCACATTCGATTATAGCTCTAAATGCCTTATTCAGGTAGCATCGGTAAGAATATTTGTCGATTTTTAAGAAATGGCGAATTCTTGCATATCTTTTCTCGTTCCTTTCCTATAGGGAACGGTTCAAGGAACACGTATGCACTATATGTAGTACTCGTCTCCCTTATTATAAATAACTGCCAAGTTATACGGCCACTTCCTTTTAAAGGACATAATGAATGCATTTTCAAGAAAATCAAAACTGGTCCCGACTAGCACATTACCAGTTTTCACGAAAAATGTATTAGTATCTTTAATTGTGTTCATACGTGTCAACGATCATAATTATTATTGTTTATGGACAGTACAAGAGTAGGATATTAACCTGCGCACATATCGTTTGATATCGTTTCCTTTCCGCCAAACTGTACATTTATTTCTAAAAGCATCACCCGTTTGACTGGTTTTACCTTTTCCATCAGAACTTCGTAGTCGTAGCACCGAATTAAAAGCCCTTCTAGGATATGTTGAGGACAGTTCCCATGTTTGATAAAACCAAATAGTAAGCATATATTCTTTGCTTGAAAGTCCAGAATAAAATCGATAAATCCTATGGTGAGGAGCTGCGAAGTGGTCAAAATTTTCCTTCTTGTCATATTTACTGACGAACTGTGGTGTAACAACCGGTATGTTGTGAAATGAGAGTAAGAGGATCCCCCAATATGATGACCTTGCCTCGCGGTCTCCTTGCCAGAGCGCGTTAGAGGTCACGCAATCGATACGACAGAACTTGTGGGCCAACCTAATAGATCAAGGTAAAGTCTCTCGAGAATCAATCAGCGACCACCGCTATAGTTTAGTGGAGAACGGTTCCACTTCTCTCGCTTTTGTGAGATTAGAGTACTGATTCTTCCAATTGAGCGCAATGAAAAACTGTTTTATTTCACTTTTGCGTTTTATCGGTGCATTTACCCTTGACGAGTCAATTGTTCAGAAAAAGAAATCAAAGAATTCGTCAAGTAAAAAATTCAAAGTTGATCAGAGCAAGAAACTCACGAAGAAGCACGCGTTCGTATTGACAGCCATCGTCTTCTCCATCAGTTCATCGGGACACTCGAAGATCTTCTTTCCTGTCACAATTCCCGCATTGTTGATCTGAAGTGTGCAGAAATATGAAGAGAAATAGGAAGAAAAAGGGAAAACGTTCTAAATCACCAAAGCTGTGAACGAAACGATTGATTTGTAGATTTGCACCATAATGGTGAAGGTGACAATTGCGCCATGAGAATGCAGAGAATGATGGAGCAACTGTCCATTTCACTATTATGGCCCAAGTATCCAAGGAACAGTTATCTTTCGCCCGAATATTTCTGTTTTTAGTAATCCTGTTTGTACCGTCTTCAGCCAAGATTCAACACAGTTTTACCTTTATTCTGTTATGAAACATATTTAAAGGGGTGTCTTTCACCAGATGCAAGAGCTTAAAAGGAAAGCTTACCAGAATATCAACATCTCCAACTTCCTTCTTCACTCTTTCCGCCGTTCTGTTGATCTGATCTCTCTTCGATAAGTCGACGGTGTAGGCGTGAACCTAAACAACCAATTTCCGTTTTCCAAGAGAAAACGCACTTATAAAAATCCCGTAAAAATGCAATGTAGTCTTGAAGTCTCACAGCGAAGCAAAAAGGCGATCTCGTTGAACTTTTAGTCGTTTCAGCATCTACCATATTCAAGTCATGCCCCGCTATGGTTGACAGTTCCACTACTTAACGGGTATGTTTCACAGTGGTTATAGTTTCAAATATATTGTGGCCTTGAAACATATCCCATAAACTGGTCAAACTGCCTACCGTAATCACAACAAACCTTGGCTCCAGTATCCGCTACCATCTTCCTTGTCTCCTCATTTCCATTCTCGTTGATATCCCACAGCACAATGACGCAATTGAGCTTTGCGAACTGAACAAAGAACATAGTAAAGTGAATCGAATTAAATACGATATAGAGAGAGGAAACAAAAATCGGCAAAAAGTGAAACCACCTGCAATGCCAACAATCTGCCCAATCCGCTTCCGGATCCTGTGACTAGGCAAACGTCTCCTAAGATAAAGGTTGTTTTTCGTTGAACGGATGGATGCAGACTGACCAGTGACAGACTTTCGTGGCAGGACTCCCGCGGGCAGAAGTGCCTTGAGACTTCCGATAATAATCACATAGAACATTCTCACAATGACGATTACGAGGCTGATGACGTTATTCATCATTTCGATCATTCTGAAATTATATTGTTACAATGACACTGGGGTTTCTTCTAAAAACGGAAATTGTTTGCGAGAACGTGTACTTCCCATTCGTCTAAACTCAGAGGAGCTGTTGTCTCTCTCATGTGAAAGACAACTGCACCGATGGAATTGTAGAAATGAGAAATGCATGAAATTATCATTATTGAACCGCTAATAAGCAAGGATCAAAATATGCGCATCAAGATGAAACGGAATGGTAACCGATTGCGGAATATTTGGTAATGTGGCATTGACCCCCAGTATCGGCTAAGTTAAACAGAGGGAGAGTAGTGATAGTTACGCCCAAGTATTGTTCATTTTCCGCTCTGTTGTATCGCATGTGCGTGAGAAAATGTGCCCAGAGTAGAGAGAAAGCAGTGAAACGACTAGATACAGCACATGAAGCTACGCTTTTCTATCGCCGCGAAACGGTTCGAATTACTCATTTGACCTCCAATACAGCGAAGAACCTCACCGTGCTTACGTGTCACAACACAATAATATTGATGGCGAATATTCCCCCTTCTTGCTTATTAACTGATTATAAAGTCTACAGGAAGCGGGATAGATCGCACGAACGGTAACATTTATTGTGCAACTTACAGTAAATCATTCAGCAGAAATTTCTGACTTCATTAACCCCTCCCCCCCCCCATTCCGTCGCGAATGCCCACTTCTGTGATTTTAAAATACAATATAATATAACTAGCATGTGCATACTACGCTAAGCATCTAATGCCTCATGTTCCACTAAACATCTAACGCATAAGGCAGCGACACGATACGATAGCTGCAGGCGCCCCAAATCTCGAAGCAAAATATGATGAAACAAGAGGCGAGAATTCAATGATGCAATGATTCGCAAGATGAAAGAAAGTTTGCTTTTATTACCCTTCCTTGGCTTCCTTTTTCCTGTGTGTTTTACTTGTCACATTGTCATCAGGGGTTCAAAAACGGTAAATGTATCGTCATTCTTCTCCGACGTGCAGACGTCAATGAGGGAAAGATACAACCGCGCGGTGGAGAAGAATGGCGACAAATCTACGGTTTTTCAATCCCTTAATGGTCACTTCCGATCACGTTGTTCTGTAGCAGAATATGTCAGAGGGCATTTTTCGCATACTTAGCCACTCCCATTGCACTCGATTTCGTTCATTCACAGTTATTTTTCGCGCGCAACACGTGCAATCATAAATCAGCAACTAGGGTTCTCTTATCAGAGCAATAAGTGCATTTTACATTTGCCTAACCTCTGCGGAGCTGTTTTCTTTATCATGAAGAGACAACCACTCCGCGGAGATTGGCATAATAATAAACGCAATAATTGCTTTGATAAGAAAACCCTATCAGCAACTCGTGTTCTACAGATTTTTAAGGGGGGTGTTGGCCGCATCTCAATGTGCCCAAATTAGAGTGAAATGATAATGAGAGTTCACTTTTTTATTCAGTTTACATTTTCGATTTCCTAAGCGTTCGTGGT
Source organism: Diplogasteroides magnus (assembly GCA_014805445.1). Lineage (NCBI taxonomy): Eukaryota > Metazoa > Nematoda > Chromadorea > Rhabditida > Diplogasteroididae > Diplogasteroides > Diplogasteroides magnus. Next base: position 22,902 of record JACMIF010001148.1, on the reverse strand, counting down.
ATGGGAAACAGTGCGCTTGCTACCTATGCGCATAACAGAGTTCATTTAGGCATATTTTCCAAAATGATGACGAAAGTTATATGATGACGAAATATGCTAATTTTGTATTTTTTACGAGTTCAGGCCATGAGCTAACATAAACTGAGGTTAAAATTTAAATAGTCGCATCTTGGGAATTTTTGCAAATATTGAAGAAATTGAGAATTATAGCGAAATCATTGTTGAAAATGTCAAATTTGTTCTTGCCGCATCAAGAGGATTCAAATGGTATGCTTTTTGGGGTTTTAGGGCATTTTTGGTATTTTTAGTAGAGACATCAAAAGATCAAAGACCAAAGTTCAAAGATCAGAGATCAAAGTTCGATTTTCTGTCTTCGCGTGTCGAGTTCTATCGATTGGCGTATGAATTGTGAGATTTGGACGGGTTAATGGGGAGTTGCGATGGCGGACGGACAAAGTGACACACAGATACACAGACAGACAGACGTTACCAAACTCTGGTAAAGCTGTAATAGTACACATATCTTTCGTTTCCGAAGAAAGACTTATTTAACGATCAAGAACCTTCGCCGCCGTTTGAAACTTCTTATCGCATATGGTATACTTTATTAGACATCATCGATAATGAGGACATATTTCCTGTATTATTCATTTGCCTCATTATCAACTGTTGATAACGCCGTTTCATTGGGTTCTGGGTAATGTTATAGATTGTTTTCAATGAAAGTCAGTCCCGCGAGACCGCACGTTCTACGGTCATGCTCTTCTGACAGTTGTCTGTGAACGTCAACTCCCCTCCTCATAAATGTTCTTCCGTCATCCGCCTTCTCCGCACTTGATTCATCACGACTCAAATGAATTCTGAGCTAATTTGGCACTCGAAGTTTCAACTAGTAGCAGCAGGTATTATCCTTTATTCGCACAGTGAACGTCCCCAATCATTTCAGCACTGTCTATATGCCTTAACTCGCTGTTGATATGGATCATCATGTGGCACAGCAGAAAAGAAATTGGTAATTTATATACCTATTGAGGTTTCTAAATCGGCATATTCGAAGCCTTTTTCCGCGCAGAGAATTAGGCAACTGCGGAGAAGAATGACGGCAAATTTTTCTATACATATGTCTGTGTAGCTATATGGGATTCAGCTTCTGACGAGCATTTTACTTTTTGTTCAGTAATATTTACCTCTACCGTGAAACATATTGCACCTAGGAACATATCGATGGCTGTTAGCTCTGTTTGCTATGAACGATATCGCCGCTTCTCTCACTCAGATACTGCTTGGCGAGGTTTGAAATTAACATTTATTCAATTCAACATTAGCCCAAGTTTATTCAGGTCATATTCAATTTGGACAGACAATTTGGTCTGGCTACAGTGGGACCATTGGGCTCAAGCAAGTTGAGTAACCTGTGCATTCATCATGTTATTATACATTAGGGTTTCTAATTCGGGAGTAGAGTGTATTCGTCTATTGTCTGATGCAAGAGGTGCGGTTGTCTCAATCATTCAATAGACAATCAGACAACAGTCGAATGCAGTTTACTCCCGAATTAGAAACCCTGTTATACATTATAGTAGCGTATCTAGTAGGGATCGCATTAAGGAACGTTATTGACAGCCGTCCATTTCTAGCCGTCTGACTTCATTCCTAGAGGTTATCTCTGCGAAATGAGCGACGACAGCTAGGAATGAAGTTAGACGCAAGAAATGGGCGGCTGTCAATAGTCAATAACGTCCCATAATGCGATCCCTAGTATCTAGAACACAAAGCCTACTGGTTGAATTTCTTTCTGTTTCAGCTTGCCAACAGCTACTTGGGTACGCAAATCATGTTCGCAATCGTATTAATGGATTATCAGTTCATTTATCGATTTATGGCTGTCAGAATGTATTTTTTCCAACCGTTTCTTTGTATCAATCTTTACACATTGCAGGCCAGAAAGGCTTCGATGGTTCAGCCAGCCGAATTTCATAGCACTCCTTGTTGCTGTTTTCGTTGCCATTACAGGGACATGGTGAGTTTTTAATCAATTAATTTGTCGCCATTCATCTCCGCCGTCCCGTTGTCGTCACTCTCTGATAGACAAGGGAGCTGCGGATAAGAATGATGATAGATTTGCCTATTTCGAACCGCTGACGGTGATCCTTCAGAAAATCACACCCGTATTTGGTGCATTTTAAGGTTCTTGGTTTGTCACTTTTTGCTGGAGCCTTCTGAGCAGTCATTGGACGATTTCTCGTTGATTTTCAGAGAGAAATTTGGAGGCGACGCTCGCTCCGTTGGATGGATGATTGCCGATTATGTGGTTAGATGCGTTTTAAAGAAATCTATGGGGAAAGGTGGCGTTACATTAGCGTTGTTCCGTACGTGGCAACAGTACAATTTTCACCGGCTGTCAATAATTACACGAATGCGACAACTTAATAAACAACCTTTCGCTGGTAAACGACAGTTACTTCCTGTAACGCACTCCCATGCTATTCGCCCTAGTTAAATCGTCGTCAATAAGACCATTTTCCTATATATAGCCTCGCTAAAGCCTATATCAAAGCAAGATTGGATGTCCGAGAGAATTAGTACGCAAAATTGAGAGAGTACCAGCGATATAAAAAGTAGCAAGCATATTACGTATAACAGATCAGATAGGATGTCCTATGTTACATACATAGGCTATGTATAGTATTGTCGGAACTGAGGGGCTAATAATATATTACAACGATCATTCGTGACTTTTTCTAGCGCGATGGAGAACTCCAATGGCGTCCCTTCGCCGCTTTCGCTATCGCAATCTGTATTCTCGGTTCCTGTTTCACAGTCATGATGTACTGCGGATACGGCACTGCGGCCGTTCTCAGGTTACACTTTACTTTGATAACTAACCAGAGACCTCAATTCGACTCACAAAGTTCATTCTATTGTTTCTAATTCATCCCGATCGTCTCTCTATCAGCTGCGGGAGAAAACAGCTCGAAAATACTAAATTAGATTAAACGAATGCACTTCGCAATTCGCCCAGTATGAAACAAGCCTTCATAGGGTCCTGTAGAGAACTAGGTATGAAACCGATTTTCTCATTAGTCTATCGGAGCTGCTATCTTCCGACCGTATAAATATCAGCTCCGCGACGACTAAACGAAAGAGAAATGATGATATTGCGTTTCCTCTACTCGTTATGTCATCTCAAAGTGCAGCTCGCTTAAATATGTGCAGTGTATTTTCGGTTGACTATCATCGTGCTTCAACTGTTCCTGTGGGAAAGATAATTGATGTGTGACTATTTCACGTGACTTATGCATCCTGTGAAAGACATTTGAATCCTGACAGGCTTCACCTCATCGTAAAAACACAATTTCGGAGGCTTTGCTGACACTGTGAAAAGTTAGCTCGGCTATTAAAAAATTTGAATGCATTAGTAGTTGTTACTTATACAAATATGATGTTAAAACACGTTCTCTGTAAGACCGGAGGTAGGGGTGGCACAAACCTTCATAAATTTTTCCCAGGTCTGAAACTTTCAGGGTAACATCCCTAGGAGTGGGATACACTTCAACCGCGATTTCATAATTTTTGGTCAAAGATCAAACTTTTAAACGTTAGATTTAACCCATATAATCATTCGGTAGAGAATCAAAAATTATGTATAAAACCAAGTGTTGGTCAGATCGGACAACCTATATGGTCAGGACGTCGATAAAACCGCATATGATGACACTTTAGCACAAATATCTCAAGTAAATAGAAAAAACCTCCCGCAGATTTTTGATATCTGATGGCCCTGGACCCAATCAATAACCCTGATAAGTTAGAACAGCAGATTTACCAATCCATCATAAAGAAATTTTCGAAAATATTTGGAATCGAGACCCCGTGAAAGGGCGCTGGTTCGAATCCCGCCGAAAAAAACGTCTTTTGCACAATTTTTTCGAAACATTCAGAAAAAGTGTTACAAAGAAAAGATGCTTGTTTTGACCCCTTCTATCGATTTCCGTCGAGAAAACATTGTGTCATCGGTCATCTCATTTTCTCGGACATTTGGAAATTTGGGTGAATTCCGAGCGTCGAACATGCCAAAAAATGACGAAGTCCGAGAAAATGTGATGACTGATGACACTATGTTTTCTCGACGGAAATCGATAGAAGGGTTCAAAACAAGCATCTTTTCTATGTAACACTTTTTCTGAATGTTTCGAAAAATTGTGCAAAAGACGTTTCTTTTCGGCGGGATTAGAACCAGCGCCCTTTCACGGGGTCTCGACTCCAAATATTTTCGAAAATTTCTTTATGATGTAGTGGTAAATTTGCTGTTCTAACTTATCAGGGTTGTTGAATGGGTCCAGGGCCATCACATATCAAAAATCTGCGGGAGTTTTTTTTCCATTTCCTCGAGATATTTGTGCTAAAGTGTCGTCATATGCGATTTTATCGACGTCCTGACCATATAGGTTGTCCGATCTGGACCAACACTTGGTTTTAGACATAATTTTTGATTCTCTATCGAATGATTATGCCACATATGGGTTAAATCTAACGTTTAAAATTTTGTTCTTTGATCTTTGATCTTTGACCAAAAATTATAAAATCGCGGTTGAAGTGTATCCCACTCCTAGGGATGTTACCCTGAAAGTTTCAGACCTGGGAAAATTTTTTTAAGGTCTGTGCCACACCCTAACGGGTCTCATCCGTTCTTACAGAGAGTTCGTTTTAAGAAAGAAAATCGAGAAAAATTCAAACCACTATGCATTATCATTCCAATGCATACCGTTATCAAGGATCTTATAAATTCAAATAGTCATCTATGGTTGGTAGTTTGGCTACCTTGTGGGTGGTAAAACAACCAACCAACATATTATCATACTAGGAAATATTTCATAAAAATTCTTTCAGCTCCTCATCCCTCGTCTCTCGCAAATCACGTAGACTGCAGAAGCAACTGTTCATCACATTGTGTGCACAGGTCCGAATTCTTCCTTCATTTCTCATCGGCAAGTGTGGTTTCAATGCATGAAAAATTGCAGAAAAAATGATGACAAACAACTTATGTTCTAGTGAAAAATAACTGCACAGCGACTCTATTATCACGGCTAAAATGTTGCCGTTTCTGATCGATATTTCAAAAGTAAATTTTTAAAAAAATTTCCAGACCATAGTCCCATTCTGCCTACTCTACGTCCCCTGCGGTGTCTCGATCGGCCTTCCGCTTCTTGAACTTTCATCCCCATTCTTCGCCGACCTCGTGTCTCCTTGTATTTCGTGTTTCCCGCCGTTGGACGCCCTTTGTGTGCTCCTCTTGATTGGAGACTACAGAAAGGCCTTCGTGAGCATACTGATGCCTTGGTGAGTAGAGACCTCGAATCGGCTCACAAAGTGCATTCTTTTTCTCTCACTCATTGTCGAGTTGTTCTCTTCCGCAGTTGATAGGCAACCGCTTGGAATGAATCAGAGAAAAAAGAATGCACTTCGTGAGCCGATTAGAGTTCTCTATTGATGAGTGTTCTTGGCAGCTTGACTGCTTTGTGGGTTATGTTCCACAGAGTATATCTTTAAATATACAGTATTCTTCAAACATAACCCCTAAAGTAACCCCTAAAGTAGGCAAGCTGCCAACCGTAGTGGTGAGTCGAGCGATTGTTAGGCTTTCGTGTTATAAATAGATATATTGTTTGCTGAAAACCGTCGAGCGTAAGTTCTAAGAATATCAGCGAGCTTCTTCCGTAGTTACGCTCCAATGGAAAACATTCCAGCTTAAAGCCCAGCTCCGCGGTTGCGATTGCGAGAGCATCGGAGACATCACAGCCAACGAAGCATACGGAGAGATCATAATCTGCAGTATCTAATCTCTATTCGGCAGTTGTCGCTCATTCCTCGATAGAGAGAGATGCTCAGTTAATCGAGAGCATAGACTCCTTGTTTGTCACACCCGAATAAATACGGGACGCTCGAATAAATATAACAATCTGTGATGTCTTCCGAAGCATTTACGTCGTATTGTTATGGCAGTGGCCATTATCATATTTGCTATATTAGAGGGTACTGTACATCTTTGGAAGGAGTGGATAGACTTTTCAGTTTACATTTTCACATCACGGATAAGTGCTTATCTTTCAAGGGCAGCGAAGAGTTTCGACGTCGCAGAGCGTACCAGAAATGTTGGGCGTCCTAATTGAATGTGTTCAGCCCTATGGAATTATATTTTCTGGGGTTTCGAATTTTGGGGTAAATATCAGCTTTTCTTTCCCTGCGCATTAGTGACATTAGTTATTCTTTCTCGCTACCATAGAGCCGGTCGAAATGAGTGGAAAAAACAAATATTCTGCACCCTATTCATGAATTCGACACTACTATTATATTTTCTTCACTTATCTTGTTTTATCCTACGCTTCTGAGGAATTGTTTCAGGAGATTATTTTACCAGCGGTATCGTCCTGGCCTTTTCCGTCACTCTGACAGCATTTCACAACGTCACGCATAATCATATTGTGTTCGGCATTGGCCAGTTCACAGTCTGCATAAGAACTAGAAACTTTTTTCCATGTATAATAATCACCCCTTTCCACCTGTTGTCTTCTCTCAGATAACATTCGTGCTCGTTCGTATCCATAGAAACATTGTACGCGACGCTGCGAGGAAATGGAGAACGGGAGAAGAGAGCAGAGATGAAATGGAAAGAATCCTTGGCTTCATTTGTACGACTTCCGTACTCGTTGTGCTAATGTTAGCTATCCGCGACCCCAATTTAATAGCTAGTTCTGTTATTATTGTTGGAAGCGAACTTGATATACCGGGTATACACACTACTCCATGTGGCTGACGACTGTGCACTCTCAAATTTGCGTGCTATTTCGTCGTTTCTCTGACCATTATCCATGATTTTGAATAGGTTTCACGATCAACATATAGAATCTCAATTCCGTTTACCACAATAATACTTACTTTATTAGTTCGAATGCGTGTTATGTTATTTTTGGAGCTGTTGTCAGTTGATCTACTTTGCTCAAATGTAAGCGTTTGAACGGTTCGGCATCTAAATTCATTCCCTGTCGCTGCTGTTATTATTTATGCTCAAACTGTTTCATTTTTTGAACAATCATCGATTTCGCGCAAAACGAGGTGCGCTTGGAATTAGTAATTCTTCTTATCTCGAATTTCACTAACTTCAATTGCATTCCCTAAATGTACACACTCTTATCTTATGGCTGAAACTCAACTGCGCCATATCATTATTCAGTAGCTTCGCGTATGTATCTATGTAAAAGATCGCAAATCTGACATCTGATTGCCACTCATTACTCCACATTCATGAGTCGTATTTCTTGAACGATATTCTTCCAGTCTTCTAATCCTACGCATAATTGCAAAACCAGTGATTTCTCACAAATTCCACGTTATGGGAATGAGCTCTGCAAAACGAGATTTGCTCAAGCACGTTCGCCATAAAACTGCGTTCCCATGGTTTTGAATGCACTTCCGCCATGCTCGGTTACGCGGCTATCAGTCTTTTTCGGAATAACGAGCATTCGTAATCGGACGAACTACATGGAACTTGCCTCTCTATTGGCTTCTCGGATAACCGATAACTCATTTTGATCGGAAACCTCATTCATTGCCTTTAGATTGACCTAAGGCTGGCACCTGATTTTCTATTATGTTTCACAAGATCTTTATTTTACCGCGGCTGAAACTTCTATCACCTGAAGGTTCAGAAAATCCCGTATGTAATGAGGACATGAGTGCCCGCTGAAAGTTCCGTTGTTGGCCGATTCTACATACAAAGCATAAACTGAAACGTGCCATCTTGTAGCCTATGACAAGTTGGAGAAAGCAAAGGTGCAGTAAAATGGAGTTTGTGAAGGAGAAAAGGTCACACTGCTGGGTAAAAATCGTCAATTCTCTAAAGACCAATCAGTCCCTCTTTCAGCTTTTTCGTTTTGTGACTCATATTCAGTTTCGCTGCGTCTCTCAGGTGAATAATGGGTTGCTCAACATGCCTTACATTCTTTTTTATCTTGCCTGGGATTCCGCTACATACTATACTCAGATCATCGGTAAATTCTATCACCTGTTTTCTATCCTCTTCCTGCTGCATATTTAACCTTTGCGCTCTTGTCTATTGTTGCATCCCCAGGTTGTTTCCCTCTTTTCTGTCTCTTTTGGTTCTCAATCCCATCGGATGCTTGGCAACTGTGGCAGACTCCCATACACAACACTCACTCGAGGGCAATCACGAGTCTTTAGGGGCACGGAAACATAAGCGTTATCTATATTTGCGCCACTGTGGTGAAATATACAGATGCTCCATCAATACAGTGCTCAGGGTGTCCTCCTCGCCGATTTGCCGCAAATCTCTATGCCGCTGTTGTTTTCATCCTAATTCACAGTCTTATGGAAGAGAGATTGGTCTTTGGTGATTTCCCAACATTAATCAAATCGTTTTCTCGCGCCTAATAATCTCTGAAGGTTAGCTTGCCTATACATTCAAGACATCCTTTCATATTCCGCCAACGCAGATTGCTTGTTGTCTCCATTTCTCTTCTCAGAGCATATGATGCCTCACGAGAATTTTTTTGCGCAGTATTTCTCTTGTTCACGTGGACATTTCTGAGTCACTCCTGTTTTCTCACATTATCCTTCATCATGATACAAAATAAATGACCAGAGATCACACGTTGTATCTGATCCTTTCCTCTTATTTGTATTGTCATAATCCCATTCTCACGCCGAGCAGAATGCATGACTTATTCTCCTCCTATTCCATATCATCAGACGGCATTAGAGTCACGATTCACGTTTCACTCTATGTCAGCAAGCGAAAAAGTCATCAAAGTTGTGTTACTCATCTTTCTTCATTTCTCCCATTTGGGATAATTAATTGTGAGATCCAGAAATAGTATTTCTTGCATGCATTTTCGATAGACAGCCGAGTTCATTAGACGAATGAGAAATTGTCTTTACTACCGATTTACAAACCCTGACTGATGTAGACATTCTTGCGCATTACCGATGCTAAAAATACACGGGCGCAATTTGCCTCGATTCTTCTTCTCCCCTACCTGGTCCTTTCATACCTTGTGGCGCCGTCTAATGAAGTGTTTCGTGTCTTCTCCCATTTATCTTCCCCGAACGGCCGTCTCTCATCCGAACGGTTGACTGCCCTGGGCAAAAAGGATTCACACCTGCTTCCTCATTCTATTCCGCCGTCTCGTAAAGGCAAAAGCGGGTGAAAGCCAATTGCGCCATGGACCTTTGCGCCATTATGGTGCAACAGACGCTTGCGCCTTTAGAGTGCCGAAAACGATGACGTATCTGTCATTCCTCGGTAATGGCTCAAACGTTCATGGCGCACTTGTCTTTCACCCAGACTCACACCTGCTTCCCCATTCCATTCCACCATCTCGTAAACGTAAAAAAACGCGCCCTTCGTTTCCCTTGGAAACCTTTCCTGTGCCACGAGTCTGGCGCCCGGTGCATCCGTCTATAGAAATGCGGCCGCATTTTCCATTCACAACCTCATTTCCGATCTTTATTCAGTCGAGAAAAAGACTTCACAGGAACGAGCACTATGGTCGAAGTGGAAGAAGAGCCACCTAAAGTGATCAAGAAGAAAAACGGATCGGTCAAGAAGAAGAAGGTCTGATTCACGATCTTTTCGTATTATTATAGGCTTTGCATAACATAGTGAACTCTAAAATTAGCTTAAGCTCCATTTTTTCACGAATAAAAGGTGTGATTTGCTGATGTCTTCTGCAGTCTGATATGCAATTAGGTTCGTACAGGTGTAATATATGATTAAGAACGCAATGTGTTCTCTTAACAAAGGTGCATCTGCGAGATTCATGGGAATGAGTGTCGTGGAAATTGTAGTGACTGCTCAAAACACATACCCCATGAAGGGGGTTATGTTTCACTGATATTCTGTATTTGAAAATATACTCCGTGAAATACAACTCATAAAGTTGTCAAACTGTCACGTTGCCAACTTGGCAGTGCCAACCATAATAGAAATAGGATAATTTACTAGCATGTCAATTCAGTCATCCATAACGACGCCTCCGAAGGCTGCAGACATTCAACCCAGCAAGACCATCAAAGTGTACAGGAATGGAGACATTCACCATCACGGTGTCAAGGTGTGCTTCAAGTTACTTGAAACATGTATCGAGCACCGTTGATTTTTCCATACAAAGTCTACTAGAGATTCTATAAGTCTACTTCGAAATACTTTGATTTTGTAAAAACCATAAATGAACGAAACAAAGTATATGCGTTTCCATAATCAGAGAACGCAATTTGTTTTGGCTGCTCACAATCAACAAGGGTAACGGCCTGCAGAAAACAAGTTTTGTTGTGAAAAAATTGTTCATAAAGCGCTAGAACTGATTTCATTTGAGATACGTGAAGACGAGCGATTGAACTTTCACAATATTGAGTAGGTGGCTCATGTAAATATTGAATGTAGCTAATCAGCGCAATTCATTCAGGTTGTGGTCAACTCGAGGCAGACGTCGAATATGCAGGTGAGACAGATTTCGGGTGAAAGACTAGAGAGTCATGGACATTTGCACTATTGCGGCGAAGTGGGCATTTGAACCCCGCGAAAGAAGAAAGTGATAGAGTCAAAAAGATGGTCAACCATTTTGCCACAAGTGTCTTTAATCCCGATTTATTCGCTTATAAAGCTGATATGTCTGACCGGCTGACAATCAAGCGCTAGAGTGAACATTCACTATATCATTGCAATACCCTTTAACTTGACTCTGATTTTCAATCTCGAAAGAAGCATTGTCTGAAATGTGTTGAATGACTAAAATTCACTCGTTGCATTAGAAGGAACTTTTGGTGGGAATTATAACAGATGCATGAAACATAACACAATTTTTGGAGCGCCAAAAAGTCTATGATCTTGATTACCCTGTCAGGCTGTTGAATTCTAATACTACTGCATTGATAATGCATTATTCGATCGTCTGGCATGGCAATAGCACCGAAATTCTTCAGTCTGCGCCTGATTCAGGGGAGGACAACATGGGCGCAATAATAGTGAAGTGTACAGCGATGTATGTACATCTGTAATTTGACAATTATGAAGCGAATCTCCATTCTTCAGGCTCTTCTCGATGCGGTTAACGCCAGAGTAGAACTTCCCTACGGGGCGAAGAAACTGTACACAATGTCCGGCAAGTCAGTGAAGAGCATCGATGATCTGGAGAATGACAAGGTTTGGTATTCATCCGTATCACAGCATATTTGTTGATTACTGAGTGGAAAATAGAGTGGAATAATAATATCCACGCAAGCCGCTTTCATGTATCTTAAACGCTGTTCATATTTTTCAAAGTCTTTACTTGTTTCCAATTTATGTTGAATTTCTGGCCCGATTAAATACAAATCAATTATTTTTCATTCAGGAATACATTGCGGCATCTAACGTCTTCACTCTACTCCCCTATGGACACACGCAGCCTGGAGTCATACGATGGGGTTAGTCTCTATGCATAAAAAATGCATAATAACGTCCTTCATTTTTCTGCTAACCTATTCTTGTAGTCGTGATAAAAAGCACAACAAAGAAGAAGATGCAGAATATGTGTGCCGATCGATTGAAGGAGATGCCTACATTACAGAGACCCCGAGTGCTTCGTTCAAGTCTCCTACAAATTCGGCGTCTGCATCAACACTCACACGCTCAAGAAGCAGCGAACCTATACGAAAACCCGGTCGGTGACTAAAAATTTTCACAAATCACTGGTCTTATCGCCCAGTATATGTAATCTAAGTACACGCACTCAACAAATTTTTACATGGTTTTGTCGTTCCAACTACGAAGAGTTCGATTATATAGAAGAGGTTTTCATGCATATTTTAGTTGGCGAAAAGAAGAAGACGGCAAGAAACAAATCGCAGATACCAGGAGCCAAGAATGTGAGTGGAAATTATGTTTGACAATTTGACTGGGGTTATGTTTCATGGAGGGTTTATCTCCAAATATATAGTGGCATTGAAACATAATCCATAAAATAGTCAAACTGCCTACGATAGTGGAATTTCATACAACCTTACGTACGTCTCAAAATGTTATTCTAAGGGAAAGGGGAGAAACAACATATCTATGTATTTTTTAGTCGAAGAGCGAAAACGATATCGAGCCTCCACCGACGAAGAAGAATATTGTTAAAAAAGCAGCGTGAGAAATTTTCTATGCCTTGCACATTCACATTAAGATTCAGCCATGGTCAATCTAACCGATAACTCAATTCAGTGTCGCCTCAAAAATCCCCCCACCGCCCGAGAAGCTGAAGGTACTCAAGGCGAAAGCGAACGGAATTCCACCGAACGCCGAGAAGAAAGCAGATGCATCACACAAACCGGAACCATCTCATAAACCAGAGGTTTCTAATCACAAAATCTTGAATGCTATCTAATGTTTCTGCAAACCGACAAGAAAATGTCCAATGACACCTGTAGAGTTGTTTTTCAATCATTCACGAAACATAAGTCAACCTCTTATCCACTTTCCTTTTTCAAGGCTATGGGAGAGCCATGAAAAAACAACAGATCATATTACATCATACATTGGTTGGCCGTGAATAAATAATATCCACAGATCGAGAAACCAGTAAAGAAGGCGCCCGAGAAGAAGACTGTGCACGAAAATGGAGGAACTGCTTCCGAAAAGAAACCCGCGAAGAAAGTGGTGAAGAAGGCAGGTGAGCTGTTCGTAAAATCTTAATTAAATTCTTAATAAAGAAATCTGCTCATTTTGTGCATTGCTATACTTGTGCAAAAATTCTTATGTGATTCTTTTCCTGAAACTTAATAATAGCTTTGTTCAGCACTAGGGTTACTAAATCGGGACTAGAGTGCATTCGTCTGTTGTCTGATTCCCGAGGAGCGGTTGTCTCATTCATACGACAGACAACAGCTCCTCGTGAATCAGACAACAGACGAATGCACTCTACTCCCGACTTGGAACCCCTATTCAGCACCTAAAAAGAAGGAATCGAAGACGGAGAACGAGAAACTTCCCGTAGAAGAAGCGGCAGCCATGGCTGCTGCAGGTGCTGCAGTAGCTACTGCGGCAGCTGCGGCCGCCCATCTTGCAGAGGAGAAGAAGGTTGAAAAGGTATTGCTATTTTCTGAAAACTTAAGCGCCAAGATCGAACCAGAATTATTTAATTTCATGATGATTAATATGATGCATGAAACACAACAAAATGTGCAGAAAACGGGGAATTTTGCGTTTCTCTATCAATAGAGCGAGAAATAACAGTTGTTGGTGTTTGACCCATTACGCTGAAGTGCATAGCTCGCAATGGACTCCTGACTCAAACGTCAATTTCATTAGCGAGGTGCAGCAATGCTTCTTCAGCCCAAGTCTCCTTCTCCTTCGCCAAGGAAGGCGGCCAGAAGGGAATCGCACGTGTCCAAGTCCTCCAAATCATCCAAGAAGTCAAAGAGTGGACGTTCTGCTTCTTCAAAGGTTAGATTAAGCCCATAAGACTCTTCTTGTTATATATAATCAGAGTAGAATTGGATTATGAATATTGCGACATGGGTGTGGGCAAAATAATTTCGAAATAAGTTGTTGGAGCAAATCGTTCGTTGATTAACTTTTGGTGGTAAATTGTTGACTGTTCTAATTACACGGCTTTCCATTTAGAGTCGCAGCGACTCTGGGTCCGGTTCTTCTTCGGAGGAAGAATCAACAGATTCTGACAGAGACACGGATAGGAGCTACAATCAGAGTAAATCAGTATCCGTTTTGATCGTTCCCGTGCCCTTCAACATATGCTTTTTATCTTCAGTGCATGCCTTTCTGTACTATTCCAGTATTACGGCGCAAATGTCCAGTCTTTCACCTCAAACTATCCTCTTTCTGCATGTCTATCACTTTTCCTGCACCCTGCAGAACACTCTTCTCGTCGTTCTTCACGTGCTTCTGCCCATTCGAGGGCATCCGGAGCCAAGACTAGAAGGGAATCGAGGTCACGTTCCAGGTGATCATCATAAATCTGTTAAATTACCAAATGGATAAAAAGGGCGAGTTGAAATATGTTTCAGAATATACATTTAGTGCAACAATGCAGTGACTTTCAATTCTGAAGTCTTTTAGTTGTGAACATGTGATAAAAAATCAAAAATCCCTTTGTTGCTTTCATGGAAAGCAAATTCAGTTAATAAAAATAAATAATTCGTGTTACGGGAGCAAAATGAAAAAAAAAATCTTTTCAGATCTCGGTCAGATTCCTCGTCAAGCGGCGCCTCGATCAAATCTCACGTGTCATTGATGACGAGAGGTTGGGATATGTATCACATCCTTGATATGAGAGAGCGCATTGATGTTCATTTCAATTCATTTATCATTTCAACGCGGGGCGTGATGATTGAGGGCTGTCTTCCAGTCTTCATCAGACATATTCCACCAGTGCAAGCCGAACACTTTCTTCAGATCATCTCTCCATCGCGAAAGGGGTTGGCCTTGTGGTCTCCGAGATGCAAAATTGTAGGGGATCCATGTAGTCAATGCACGCGCCCATCGGTCTCCATCCATTTTTCGTACTTTATCCG
>JACMIF010001147.1:0-26692 GCA_014805445.1 Diplogasteroides magnus | reverse complement strand
AACGACTTTGTTAGGTCTCATGCGCTCAATCCACAAGAAAGTTATGTATGGTCAGAAATCCGGAAATTTTCGACTCTCTCAATTTTGAAGTTAGAAGCATCAAACTTGCCAGGAATGTAGAGCATCACAAAAGAAAATTTTTGGTGCATAGAACATAATTTTACGCAAGTTCATTCAGGAGTTATAGCCAAAACTCGCGTTTTCGCCAAACAAAAATCACATTTTTGTCTATAACTTCTGAATGAACTTACGCAAAATTATGTTCTATGCACCAAAAATTTTCTTTTGTGATGCTCTACATTCCTGGCAAGTTTGGTGCTTCTAACTTCAAAATTGAGAGAGTCGAAAATTTCCGGTTTTTTGGCCATAACTTTCTTGTGGATTGAGCACATGAGCCCTAACAAAGCCGTTTTATTCGGGAAATGATTGTCTATTTTTAGCATATCTAACATCGAATATTCGACCACTTAGAAAGAAGTTATGGCACGAAGAACTTTTTGGGGGGTCAAATTGGGGTTGGGAAATCGACTGCCATGACGTCATCAGAAGGAGTGACGTCCTCACCCACCCATGGTAAACATGTGAGGGCCTGAGCATATTTATGCAATAGTTGTTTGATAGTGGAACTCCATTTCCACAGAAATATTTCAAAAAAATCAAAAAAGTATCATTACTTTCCGGACACCCTAATAGTTGTTCGATTTTTATCGTTTATCGTTTGTCTGTCCAAAAACATAAATTGTACGACCAGTCAGATCATTGTCGCTCGCAGAGCTTTTTACATTCGACAGGTTGAAAATACGCTGCTAAGAGTTTAATAATGACCATAACAATCATTGATCTATTTATGACTCATCTGATCCCGAGAAGTTGCGCGAGCAACGGCGAGTGCTGCAGGAGGGATACGAAGAGGAGAGGGAATACTTCTGTCCGTCCGTTTCCGCCAATTTCGGTCATGCCTGTCCAATGTCCACCTGCTAGTAGGGGAAAATAAGCACAAAATCGGAAAAATTGCCTGTTTATCCTAGATATTTGTCTTTTTTGTATATATTGTAGGCCACGTGTAGTTTCGTTCCAAAAAACCAAGGGGCCATACGTTGATCCTGGAACAGATATGATTCCGATAAGCCAGCTACTTGTGACAAATTTCATTACTGCTGCGGAATTGGAAACAATAATTATGTTCCGCTTGCATTTTGGGGTCTTACGGACTGTGAGCTAAACGGAGTAATTCAGGCATATCAGATGGGCAAGCGACGGACGCACATCACAGTGGAGGATCCCGTGGACACGATGGGAGAACCACACATACCGGGACCGTACATCGAGAATCGACTGCCAGGTACGGTAGTATCAGGCATGAGTATGATAGGTCGCACTCATGTTCCTGCAGAGTCCCGTCACTTGATTTGCGCGCGATTTTTTTTGAAATTTGAACGTGGCGTAATCTTGTCGCATCCCTGATTTATGAATGGTATCATGATCAGTCAGTAATCGTAAGGGTCCCTCGTCTTCCTTTACATTACACATTTCCCACCACAATTACCTACTGCCGCCAGGGCTCGATTGTGTTCCGACATAGTCGATAGTTTATCTGTAATGATCATCTGTTATAGGGTGCGCCGATGAGGTGGAGTCGTATTCGTGCAGGTATTCACTTTTTTCATTCCATTTCATGAAAACCAGCAATTTGGTGCAAAATGTCGAAATTAAAAGCTAAGCATTATCACTATTGTGCTGACGTTGTGCGTTCGATTATTTTATCTTTCCGAAGCTTTAATTTTAACCTGACTCTGAGAAAGGAGGAAATGAAATGTAATTGTTCCTTTTCAAATTGTTTATTAGCTGGAATAGTAATTCTTGCAGATATTGCCCTGACAAGGTCTTCCTAACGGAGATGGCCCTCGAGAAGCACGCGAAACAGAGGTGAGTTCTCCGGGTTACGGTAGCATCATCCAGGGGCACGATCATGACAAAATCACGACACTACCCTGCCAACATCACTGTGACCACCCTTTTAGGGATGAACCCTGATCATGTTTGGTTACGGTAGCATTTGTAAATCAGTTGAGTTTGCGAAAGTTTTCCTATTCCCGGCTTTGCAGATCCTGCGCCAGATTCGCGTAATCAGCGCGGAGTGGAAGCGACGTACTGTAGAACGGAGTCGGATCAGGGAGCGCGTTCAGGCGACGAAATTCAGGCAAGCGCCGGAAAATTCAAATTGAGACGATTACGGTAGTATTCCAGATAGGAGCAGCTAGCAGCAGCGGCCGTGCGAGAATACAGAATGGGACGGTGGGCGAATGGTGAGGTAGTCCTTTCTTACTATACTATATGTGTGTTAAGATTACGGTATTATCGATTGATTACGGTGATATCAAACAGGTGTGGAAATTCCGCATCCGTGAAATAGTTGACTGTTACTGTATTATCGATTGGTTCTTGCAGATCAGGAGTTCGGCTACGTCATCTCCGCGTCGGATCTGGATATCGATCCGATGCCTGCGGATGGAATTGTGGGATCGGCAGGAGGACCGTTTGAGGTGAGGGAAGGAGGGTTGGTGCTACCGTACCGTGACCGTATACCGTAACCGTGGGGGAAGGAATGATATTGGACTTTGAAATGATAAAAGCACATAATTGCTGCAACATTCTTGGCAGATATCATCCAGTTCCCACCCAAAAGTTCCTGGATGACGTAGGAAATGCCCATGCAGAAATGTCTACTATTCTCATTCCCGGTTCAACGACAAGAGCGGCATGGACATTTATGCCATTATATTGTACTGGATACTTGAGCCAGGGAATGGTGGCTAATTCTTTCCATTACATCAATATGGCGCAAATGTCTATGGCGCTCTTGTCGTTTACCCGGGAATGAGAATAATGGACACTTCTGCACGGACATTTGATATGCCATCCAAGATTTGGGTGGGATTGGATTATATCTGACGATAATGTGCATGTTGCAGCAATGGAAGTAGTTGACCAAATCGTATTATAGAATGAAGTGATAGTGGTAGATGATGTTTATGAAAGTTGATTGCGATGTTACTGTAGCCATTGTGCGGTTATATTTCACCTTATGAGTTTAGTTTTGTGAAACCGCAATTATTTCGAGCCTATTCATGTTATTTCACTACACTATTTTCTTGACTTTCAGTGATAGGCTAATTGTAAAAATATGCGCGCCAAAGAGCAAGATAACGAACTTGAATGATATTTGCGCCTAGGCACTTTTGGGTGAATTTGAATTTACAAGTAGTCATCGTACACGCTTTCACTAATGCCACTAAGGAATGTTTGTAATAAGATTAGCCTATTGGATATAATGTATAGGAGATTGCAATAGTTAACATGAATTGATTGGTATATTGCAGTCATTTGAAGGCAACCCGTGGGATTTTGGTTACAACGTGAAATATAAATATTGTCTCGCTTTATGCGAGCAGTGCTGCGTGTTGATGTGTGGTAAATGTGCATTAAAATCTAAATAGAAAAAGATAGTCTTTACAGTTAGAGAGACCGTAACCTGAAATATACCGTTCCGTTTCTTTCAGCAATGTACGATCTGCAACGTGCAGATTAACGTCTCCCACCCTACAGCACTCGACACACACATGCGGGCACACAAGAGAAACGAGGAGTTGAAGGAGACACTCATCCTGAGTTATGGACCTGATGTGAGTGGGGAGGGTTACTGTAGATAGATGAGATTACGGTAGGCAGGTTCGGGTTATGGTAGACACTTTCCGAGAGACGATGGGAAATGGTGAATCTACGGAAACATCATAAGGTAGACAGGCTTAATCGTGTATGTTTGCATAATTTAGCTTTGGTTATTGTTCGACTCGTTTATAAAAATATTGAATGCGATAGACGAGGGAGGTTTGTTCAGTTAGGCTTGGACACAAGCCCTCACATCGAGACATATACACCCAGTAGCACAAAGAAGAGAAAAAAGAGCACGAGGAAGATTACGGTATCTTTCTTACAGTACGTCGCCCGACTAACCTGCGGGGAGTGCCATTTGGTGTTCACGGATGAGAAGAAGCTGCTGGGACACAACGATGCCATGCACGTCAGGAAGAGGAAGTGAGTCGACCCGGCGCGGTTATGTTTCACGGGGTAGTTTTTACCGATGCTAAGAATATTTTATCAGTCCAGTTTTGAAAAATGTGGGGAACGTAAAACAAACAATTTTCCTTCTAAAGCACCAAATAGGCGGATTGTCAAAAACATATTGAAGTATGTGGTTGGATGTTACGGCGCAATTGTCATGACCATCGTCATCTGGGTCAAAGACAGGATGGCCATGGACATTTGCGCCATATTGGTGAAATGGACAGATGCGCCATCATTCTGACCAATCTTTCAGCGCATCTGTCCATTTCACCATTCTGGCGCAATAGTCCACGACGCTCACTGTCATTTATGTTTCAGGTTCATCTGTAAGTGGTGTGGCCACGTGACTACTTCTGTCACTGAACTAAACGAGCACAAGATGGATGTACATGCAATGCCGCCTGGAGGGGGAGGAAAACCACTCAATACCGTGGGTATTTTATAGTTTTCGAAAATATTCATTCTCCCACTCAAAAACCATCGCCGTTGAATCATCCCTGAATTCATCATTCCAAATAAACCGATTGTGTGATAATACTAGCTGAAATAGTCAAGGCCTTGTTGAATTGAATTTGTTGTTTTGGTAGTGCGTGAATTTATATAATTCCACTGCAAGGTCAGGAAGAATTGAATATGTCGCCAGAACAGTGTAATTTCACATCTCTACGTGGTTGCAAATCACTGGGTTTTTGTTGAAGATGCAATGACAAGCATTCATACTTGATTTGGGTATAGTCAATGACAAATCTGTTATGCGATTTTCCTTTTGCTTCTATGATCATAAAACACTTGTTCTAAAAGCGATTAATGTAATTTTTGATTTAACAAATTAATATTTTGAATTATTTTGTTTGCAGCGCACATTCTTCTCCCACCAGGACCAATCACAGAAGCACATGGCAAGGCAGTCTCAGGTTCGATTATTGCTAATTAAATTCTAAAAAAAATTGTTTTATGATCTTTTGATTTTCATTTTCGCACTGACACAGCTGTACTTGATCTCGCCCGTTGAATTGTTTACGCACAATGTTATGAAAAGACACAAGATTTGCTGGAGGTGGTGAATTTGAGAAGTCTTACAATCTCAAAAAAAAAACTCAAATGAAGTGCATCTGATTTGAAGCATTATTATGTTATTTTTAAATACCTCTTCCTAGCAAATAGATTTCTATAAGGCCACGATCGTTGAAAAAACACGTAACTCGTTCAGTCAGCCATGCATCGGCATCTTGTGCAGGGGTCCTCGGGCGAAGAAGTGCCCTGCAGGTACGGTAGACTTATGATAGTACTGTAGTTCTTAAGATTACGGTAGTTACTTACGAAATCCACTCGATTCTTCAACGTAGTCGCTCATATCATAGCGTTACAGTGATCGGGTCTTTCGTTATCAGGAAACTAACTCCGCTACAGTATCCCAATTAGGCTTTTTAAAACGACAGTAAACTTTTCCCGTTCGTCTCTTGTACTCGGAGCGGTAGTCTTTGCGTTCGATATACAACCGCTTCGAGTGGATTCGACGAATCTGAAATGCACTTTACTACCTATTAAAAATTGACTTCACCTACCGTATCCCTATTCTCTTCCCTTCAGGACCATCTACAGTATCCCTATTCTGTTCCCAGCAGTACCATCTACAGTATCCTTATCCTCTTCCGTTCAGGACCATCTGTCCGGACTGCTCGCTGGTTCTCACGAGGCCTTCTCTGCTGCTTCGACACATGTTGAGAGTGCACTCGAAGTACTCGTTCACGGCCAAGATTGAGACCAAGGTACTTATAATATTACCTTTATTATAGAATATTTATTACTATTTTTTCTCGACGTTAGACTCGCGAATTGTCTTTGAAGGCACATACTTCCAGATATAGAGTAGTTGAAACGCAATTGTGACGGCTTGCGACTCTCGGTGATTTGTGGTTGCTGTATGTTTATTTCTGGGTTACCGGGGATCATAAGGCATTAACAACGGTATTATTATATGAGTAATAACCTCATCGCACTATTAGACATTACTTGTCGATCGATTCTACCTAATACAGACTGTATTATACAGTACTCCTTTGAGGGCGTCGCTCCCTTCACCGTGGAAGTGGACAGAGGCCGTGTGGTGTGGACGTGCTGTGGAAGGCAATTCAATGACAGGTTTGTATGATATCAAAGAGGGCCAGTACGTTCGCTTGGTGAATGTGACGTCATCAGGAGAGGGGGAGTTATTCATTGAGTTGTCTCTCCCTCTCCTGATGACGTCACTTTCGCATGGCGAACGGCTGTGGATTCTGACACAGAAGCAAAAGGGATTTAATGTCCAGTGCCATTAATAGCGTAAGCAATAAAAATGGGGCGAAACAACAGCGTCAAGTACATTTACGCCATAATGGAGGGGAGAGGGGAAATGCGCACTTTCGCTATTACTCTCAGCATTCTCATGGCGCATTAGCGCATTTCACCATAATCGCGCAAATCTCCACATCATAATAGAAAAGGAGAATTGTTAATTTTTGTTTCGGTTCTTGCATCAATTGAACACGTCCATAACCTGCGCTTTGGTGTTTTAGGATATGGACATATGCGATTATCATTTCCTATTCTAATTTCTCTTCCGTGTTTTTTGGCTAAATCACTTTGAAATTAATAGAATCCTATAGACATACATTCTCGCGGGAAATCGTTGTGAAAATCAGATCAAAAATTCTCATCTTGAATGGTTTCCAAACCCCGTAATATTCGCGCAGCACCAGCAAATAAAGGCGTATCCGTTACACAGCTAACGATGCTCACCTCTTCTTTACTTTCTAAAAGGATAGAAACTTGACACGTTCTGCACATTTGCAACAAGGGCAATCGGTGTCGCAAAACTAGTTATTAGTTGAATTCTGACAATTTCTGCTAATATCTTTCCTTCATGAATTTTAAAATATGAATTCACTCCCTCATTATCAGAGGCTGAGTATCCACTACTAGAAGCAGACAAATCAGATATTTCAATCTTTTCCGTTTCAGACTGGCATTCGGTGCGCATCGTCGCAATATTCACCTCTCGCGACTCTCTGCGGCTGAGCTGCTGCGGTCGGAGAACGTGAATGCAGCATCTGCAGCAGCCACTGCTGATGCTGCAGCATCGTCCAACCAGAACCACCCACTGAGGCATCCACCGGGACACGAGGTACGGTATTTCAGTAAGAAAGAGTAGAGACGGTTTTACGGTATGAGCATTCGCGGTCAGTACTGACTGTGAAGGGCATGTAGACTGTATTGATACTGTAATAGTGTCAGCCACCACTCATACTGATTGTGAGAGTTACGATACGGTAGAATTGGACCAGTTATTCTCAGGTACTGTAAATCTCTGTATGAAGTGAAAATAGCGTTGATTGTTTAAAGGACACACCTTTATGTGTTGGTGCTGCGCGAATATCACGGGGTTGGGAAACAATTCAAGGTCGCACACTAAATTTTACCGGATAAAACAACGGATGGGACGGGCTATTCACGTGTGAATATCATTTATGATCTTATGTTCTGAATGATTTGTCGCGAAATTGTATGTGTCTCTTAGCTTCTATTAATTTTTTTTCAATTATTTAGACAAAGGGTCGATCATCGAATGTATTGTAAGTGATAATCGCGTACAGTTATATGTTACAGTCTGAAACACAAAAATGCGCAGGTTATGGACTTGATCAATTGGCATTAGGATAGCAACAAAATTAACAATTACTTTTTTCAATTATGCTCACCAGAGTAACTAGGCCTGGGACGTACCAGTCATTTTTTCAATACCGTGGTTCCGTAACAGAGAGCCAATGACGATTTTCCGTGGTCAGCATAATTTTGTCTTTTCTAAAGAATATGGACTACCTCTGGTAAATAGCAGCCTGTACTCATGCCTAGGGAACGACTTATGGACCTTTTTTCGTCCATGCGCACCGGTGATTCATTCCCTCTCCTCGCTATAAACGACCGTTCGAATGAGAGCGCTGATGAAAGTCGGTTGGAAATCATTCCCGGCAAAAGTCGTTAGCCGTAAAAGTAGGGACTCATCACTAATGTTGAGAATTGCAGGTTGTGATTGAGACTGCAGAAGAAGGCCATCAGATGAGAGAAGAAGACTGGAGAGGAAGAGACCATTCAAGATGGAAGATATGGAGACTGTTGAGGATCATCAGATAATTACACAGGAGGATCGATCCATTGAGGTATGGAGTGAAGTGATCTTGAAGTTCTTAGAAACTATGGAAGGATCGGCGTTAGGCGTTAGTTGTACGCTCTTGGCCTCTTCCTACTTGTAGCATAGTGCAATGGCGTTCACTGATTCAAACACGCAAGATTGGAATTTACCTAAACATGGTGATTTAATGATACATGCAGTAGTTGAATGTTACAGAATTAGAAACTGCTTGATTAAGGTGATGAATTTGGTGGGCATATAATGCCTAAAAAGGAGTTGTTTCTCCGAGATTTTTATCAATTCGGACGTAAACATATTTCGACATCATCGAAAATCCTATTCGCTATGGGGTCTTCAGCTAAAATTCTGAATCATCTCTTTACTTGCATTATTGTTTACTTGTCAATACTGCATAACTTTTTCATTTCAGGTGATAGTGCCAGCTGGAGTGAAGAACGACGGATCCGTGTACATGTTGTTGGTGGAGGATGATGGACATGGAGGACAGAAGAGACGGGTCGTCAAAGTTGAACCAGAGGAGGAGGGTCAGTTTGCGATTCACGACCGTATTCCCCTAGTAGAACACAAGGGTTAGTTCGCGATTCACTACCGTATCCCCCTAATAGAACACAAGGGTCAGTTCGCGATTCACTACCGTAGGGTGATAGTCAAGAGCGCCATGGAAATTGCGCCGTGATGGTGAAACATACATTTGCGCCATCGTTGTCGTCATTCTCATGGCGCAACTGTCCATTTCATCGTTATGGCGCAATTTTCCACGGCGCTCTTTACTTTCATCCTTACTGTATTCCTCCTTTTTTTCGGCTAACGTAGAATTTTATGAATACGCACTTCTATCTCCATTGGATTTGGTAGATTTCGGGCCCAATATATGGACAGTTAGCGACAAGATTGCGATAGGTAACAAAATTCATGAAATGATCAGTTCGCGATTTACTACCGTATCCTCCTAGTATTTGCTGTTGTAAGGACTCCACAATACAGTATTGTACGATGAACACTCTGTTTACGACCTGCTCGGGATAAGAGAGGCATACTCAGCTAAAGCTTCCACATGCGTTTGTTGATGTAGAGATCTTATGCAGACTTTTTTTCATGGACTGATTGTTTTGATGAACTCGCTTCTGATATATAGGGTCAGTTAGCGATTCACTACCGTATCCTCCGAGTAGCTACTTATGTAAGGACTCCGTAATACAGTATTAAACGATGAAAATGTTCTGTTTACGACCTTCTAGCGATAAGATAAGCATATGCAGCCACATCTTCCACTTGTTTTTGTTGATGTAGAGATCTTATGCAGACTTTTTCAAGGAGTGTTTGTTTCGATGAACTCGCTTCTGATATATAGACAGTCAGAGACACGTTTGCGCGAGGTCCTGTAAATAAACTAGTATATCCGCTCAAAATGGCCTATGTAGTGCATGTACATATTAGAAATACTAATTTAGTCAAAGAGACCATACGCTTAAATTCTTAGCTCAATAATTAATATGAGGATATTTCAGACCTGGTGGAGACGGAAGCGATCGATATGGGAGAAGAGATGGAGGAGGTGAGATATTGATTGGTCAAAGTAGTGTGGGGTAGGGAGCAAGCACGTTATTGACCAGTGAACTTCCAGTCGTCTAGCCATTCCTAGCGGTCGTCTCTCACTTCGTAGAGACAACCGCTAGGTATGAAATTAGACGGTTAAAAATGAACAGCTGTCAATAATTTTTTGCTTTGTCCACCCTAGCAAATACCCTTGTAATTCGTACGCCTTTGGGAGGGGGGGGAGGTTCTGTTCATTTCTATTTGTGTAACACAATGACTCTAAAAACTTGGACATTCTCGCTTTCAATATTCATGGTACTTTACTGTAGCAACCTGCATGTATATCAGCTGAATGTTTTCACTTTTGTTCCTCCCTTGACGCCGAAGAAAATGTTTTAAAAAGATGGTTTATCTGTTTGCATTGCAGATTAATATGGACGCGAACCACGAAGAGGAAGTAATAGAGGAGGGACAGGAACCGGTGGTGGGCATTTATATATTTATTATTTTATATACCTAAAATAAAATTAAGTAAATAACAAAAACAACTTTTAAAGAAACGGATAAATGTACATTGTAGTGATTTGAAGAAAATAATTAACAAGCGAGAGTATTGATTAAAGTTGCAGGCCGCATCGGGCACGGTCGACGGCGGACGACTCGTGTTGAGAGACGACAGGGGACGGGAAGTGCAACTGAGCAGTGAACAGGTGAGGGGGGAGGGTTACGGTAGATTTTCTTTCGAACTGTATAGACTGTTAGGATACGGTAGTTAATGAGCCGGTGACGGATAAGGTAGTGAACAGCTAAAAGGGAGGAGGGTTACGGTAGATTCATAATAGTGCATCATAGCATACGGTAGTGTGTGGGAACTGCGAAGAAGTGAGACTCGATAATTTCAGGGTACTGTATACTGGGATGCGATAGTCGGTGACTATTGTTGCTAACGATTCAAATATTTTTTGTATCCAAATGCAATGACTCCCGGGAAGACTTAGTTTATTTTTATTGAATCGGTGAAACATAGATTAACCAAGACCTCCAATTTCACATTATCGAAAAATGGAAATTACAGATGGCGGAGCTGCGGATGCAATTTGGCGACGACCTCTCAAATATCGTGAGTGATTCGTTTTGCTTTTGTGTCCCATAGCGATAATCGGGTTACTGTAATAAAAATTTTCTGGTTCTTCAGTGCCAGCATAGTGCATCAAACACTATTCAAAAGTGATTATTGGGTTCTCGGGACGAAATTCGGGTTACTGTAACTTGCTAATTTCAGCAAGTGGTCTACGTCGAAGGAGAGGAGGCAGAGGGCGAGGCTGTGGAGGAAGAAGGAAGAGAAGAGGAGGACGAGAGACAAGAAGAAGGAGGAGAGCACAGACAAACAGAGAAAGATCAGCAGGAGGATGATGAACACGGCCTGCAACACGACATTCTGGAGCCTGAGGGGTCCTGAGTTGAAGATTGGGATACTGTAGTCAGAAGTTTTACCTTTTTTCTTCACTTTTTGCTAAGATTCACATGTTGAGTAGAATTCCTGGGATACTGTAGCTTTTTTGTTTGTTTTATGTCCGATAATAGAGCTTCTTCTCAACAGAATTTTTCTAGAATTTACAGCCAGAATGATTCCTTTTAATACTTCTGTTATGTAGGGTACAGTATCTAAGTGCAATCGGTTCAACTCAAGTTCGTTATGTCGGTCGCATTGCTTAGATGCCGTACTCTTGCGGAGCAGGCTCCCAACAAAGTACTGTATTATGTGTTGTTCACTTGAAGTTCTGCTTTGTTAAGATGCAAAATATTCGGGTCCTGAGATAAAGTGGCTGATTTCGAATTGTTATTTTGCTGTTATTAAGACAACGGGCATTGTCCATTTGTCTATCTTACTAAGAAAGACAATCGGGTCGAGGAGAATAATGAAGTGAGACAACGATTCAAGAATGATACATGATTGCATCATTTTACGTATCCTAATGAATCTTCGGGTTAAAGAGAACTGCGCCATAGTGGTGATATGGACATATTCGCCATTCTCGCGTCGTTATCGGGAAGGCGCATCTGTCCCTTTCACCAATATGGCGAAAGTGTCCATAACGCTCGTGTTTTTTTCCCGAATATTTACTGAGCAGTAGGGAACGGAACCAAGCAAAAGTGCATATTTCTGTCGTCTAATTCTCTCGGAGCTGTTGTTTCTCTCACGTTATAGACAGCTGCTCTGAGGTAATTGGACGAATAAGAATTGTGCAATTCCGTTTGGATTCCGTTCCCCTACTGAACGATGCTCACTTTCTTTTCGGCCAGCTCCTCCACCTCGGCCATCCAATCCGCAGCTCGACAGCATTGACGATGTGAGTGATTTGGGTATCAGGGATTCCACAGCGTTTCATAGCCGGACATTTTTTGGCACCGAGTCAAGAATATGAGTTGCAGTTTGACTACTGTAAAAAGTACCGTAATTTAAATCGATCTAACTGGTAAACCCCCAAAAAAAACGAAAAAGTAATTATGTGACGACGGGGTTGCAGCAATACAAGTGTATTGGGTAGGAACACAACAAACACAAACGTTGTATTGCTATTTTTAAATGCGTTTTATGTTTTTGCAGGAGGAGAGGAGTGCGTATCGTGGAGGACGAGGATGCCGTGCACGCTGAAGTTTTTTATCATTTTTGCAAATTTCCGAAGAAATTTAGGATTAAAAATGTTTTCTAAATGAATTTCCCTGCTGAAATCAGGAGTAGATTAGTAAAATTGCGGAAACCCAATTGAATTCATGTTGCGCTCTGTCTTGATTTGATTCACGAGTTTTAATATTTGGTGGCTCTCATGTTTGCTGTTGTTTATAAATTTCCAATTCCAACTTTTAAAAATGACTATGGTGGTCAGCACAGTTGACATTCTTTTGTCTTGGCATGGGAAAGTCGCGGCGGCTAGGATCGATTCGCTCTTTCCGAGACCGTATTCATGAACGCTCCAAATCGTTAGGCATTTCAAACATGACGTCATTTGAATGCCAAACGGTTTGGAGCCTTCATGAATACGGCCTCAGAAGACTTGTGTTATGAGTACGGTAATATTCCCTTTAGGAAGAGGACGCGCATGAGCACGATGGAGATGGAGTGGGCGATGCGGCAGGAGAGGAGTAAGTGTGTTTTGTTGGGAGCGTGCCATTTTCGAACCCACAGTTTTGGAACTATTTTTTACAGCGCACAATTGCACAAAAGTTCCAACATGGCACGTTCCCGTTTTGCTATGAGGTCTTAGATCATGAGTAGTTTGATCTTTGATCTTTGCTGTTGTTTTATCTTAAACTGTTAAGGCGCCGTGCGAGGCGGAAGCGCCGGCGACGCAATGAGCAGGAGAGGATCCACTTCGGAATGGTTAGTTTATTAAACCGTATGAATGATGCTTCGAGACAATTGTAGTTGTTGGACTATGTCTACGTTTGTATAGTTGGTATGACGGGAATTCACCTAGCATTATTTAGTTTCCTACCCTAGACTTCGCAACACTTTTTGCGAGTACAACCGTTGAATTTAAAAGGGAAATCCTGCTCCAAATCCCTACCCCTTTTTCTGTTCCTCGTTATTTGCCGTCACATCATCAATGAAAGTATGAATAAACAGCTAAATAAATAAAAGAAAATAATATTATATTTGGTTTCGAGTAACTCCCGTGAACTGCCTCAGCAGATTCCGCGCCTTGATAGGACCTTTACCTTTTCAGGTGAACGATCGTGTCGTGGATGACATCACGATGGACTTCTTCTACAAGCCACACACAATCACAGTACTCCTGGTACTCGTCGCACTCCTCTTCTACCTGGCCATGTCGGGGTGAGCGAGTCTTTTGTTGTGGCCGATACCCCCTGGACTGGTGTGGATTGACTTCTGTACAGTTGAATCGTATGCAGAGGTCCAATGGATAGTTTCTTATATACTCTTAGAACGTTATGTCTTGGGGAAACGGAGAACGGAGAGAGAGAGAGTAGAGAAGGGGTGAAGATATGTCTTCACATCTTTACTCTCTGTAATTGATATTCGGTAAATACTGGTTGCTAATTTACCCAAAAGTGGTGGATTTCCCCGAAATCGGATGAGAACGATCCATACATTTGACATGCTGCCATGTCAGCAAGAAATCACGTGGTCCGCGCATTGAGGTGTGAAGGGGAGAATACTGCGACGGCCGATGTTATATTTGGTATTTAACCATTGAAAAGGGTATTACGCGAATAACTTGAATCAATATTAACTTGCAGAGGAGACTCGAAGGCGACGGAGTCCAACGTGTTCGGGGGTTGCAAGGGCACACTGGCACTCTTCCTCGTCGTAACTGCACTCGCGTTCCCCAATGGTCAGTTACAGTAGCCTGTTACATTAGTTACAGTAATCGATTAGTCAGTTACCGTAGTCTTAGCCTTAAAGGGCTGCCCAGGGAGATACGTAGATGGTATCATGCGAGTAACGTCCGCTATGTCGTTTCCCTATGGTGTGAGTAGGCGTATGGGGAGTTAGGAGCAGGATCGTTGGCCACCAGAGGAAAGGATCTTTCTGTGCAGATGACTTTGTTTACTGAATAGTTCATAAGATGTTTGAATGGACGTTACAACAGAAGAATATAATTGGATTGATTCGTAAAATAGTGCCATGGACACTTGCACCATGATGATGGATTGTACAACAATACGGAGAATGATGGCACACCAGTCAAGTTCACAATTCTGGCGCAAATATCCATACCTAATCATCCTTGACTGATCACTGTATTAGGGTTTCTAAATCGGTAGTAAAGTGCACTTCTCATTCGTCTCATCTAATCGGAGCGGTTGTCTCTACGTTCGATAGACAACCGCTCCGAAATGGATTAGACGAAGGAGAAATGCACTTTACTACCGATTTAGAAACGAAACCCTTTTACCTAGTGAAGGCAGATGGAATCCCAAAGTTCATTTCATCTCTATGTTCCCTCCATCGTGCGGTCGTCTCTGTGCGCGTTATTCGACCGCACGATGGAGGGTACAGAGAGATTGAATTAACTTTGGGATTCCTTCTGCCTTCACTACTTTTACCCCTTGCAGGTCCCTTCATCCGTCCGCATCCGGTTGTATGGCGAGTGGCCTTCGGAATGTCAGTCGCGTACGCCCTCACTCTACAGTTCACAGTGTTCCAGTCGTTCCCTGATGTGAAGAAGGTTAGAGCTACCGTAACCCCTACGTTCATAAAGAGATTTGCTTTTCAAGCATACGATTTCACTATTACGACTAAAATACTGTCCATTCCACGGTAAACATATGTGGATCTCACCATATTTATGCTACAGTTGTTTGGAAATAGAAATGCTCTTCCATCGAGATTTCTCGCCAAATGGTAAAAATTATTATTACTTTCGGGACATACTAATGTTATTAGAATAGAATGGTTACTCACACAGTAATTGAACTTTTCACAATTCAACTATATTTAATCGTTGGATGAAACATATCGGTTGCAGGTGCTCACCTGGCTCGATCCTGCAGGCCTCAGCAAGGAGAAGCTGGTGGAGAAGGTTTGAATGTCCCGCAAGTTACCGTACTCCAATATTTTCGCTTCAGGAGTACGCGGCGAACTGCACCTTGACCTTTGAACGCTTTTATGGCGCCATCGACATATACGCTCTGGCACACTTCTGTGGATGGACGATGAAGGTGGGGATACTGTAACTTGAACATGTACTTTTATGGAAGGGTAAGATCAGCTGCTATGAATGAAGTTAGACGGCTAGAAATGAGCGGCTGTCAACAACGTACACCCAACCACCACACTAGATAAGATTACGGTAGCTTCGAGAAAAGCGAATCGCTGCTAGTTTTTTAGCGATAAACTGTTGGTTACACCTTTGATTCTTGTATTTAAAAAATTTATTTTGAACGTCCTCCTTCCCAAATTAATAAGAACGGTTGTCTGCTCTATATGAAAGCATTATGAAACGTATTTATTTCGGATTCTGATCACGTATGATCATTCCTTAATATCGATTGTATCGATTGATGAATGGAGATTTCCAGGCTCTGCTCATCCGTCACGGTGTCATCTGCTGGTACATTTCTATCGTTTGGGAGCTCACGGAGGTCTGATTTTCAGTTTATTTCAGTTTAAAAACGATCCTTTGACGAAGAAACAAGTAACGTGTTCTAAAGGGAACTTGTCATTTTCGTACGGCCGTTTTGGAAATGTTTTGTTATTCGCACAATTTTACAAAATTACAAAATGTCCCCATCCTGAACAGACACTGAACAGAGTATGGGAGAAAAGGATAACTGATGCGTCAACAATTTGAAAAGGTGACGGTGTTAAGATAAAGATGTGACAAGAGCAGGAAGGTGAAAAAGAATGTTCAATTCTTTCTTTTCTTTCATTCAATTTTTATCATTTCATTTCTTTCCATTAATTAATTCAAAAGAAACAGAAATGAAATGAAATTCTCCATCAGGTCGTCTTCACTCATCTCCTTCCCAACTTCCAAGAATGCTGGTGGGATTCGATCATTCTGGACGTTCTCCTCTGCAATGGACTCGGAATCTGGTATGATATTACAGTTTTGATGGCGTTTCATAAATACCTTACTTATTGATTTTCTCCGGAAACGATAATAATCTCTGAATAATTGCAGACATATTGTTGTGGAGTTGTGTTGAAATTGGGATGTCAACTAGAAATAGCATTGAAAGTGAGGGCATCTCGGTTAATCTCGACACCATCAGAAATACTTGGACACCCTAAACGTTCCCGCCCTTTTTTCAAATTTGAAAATGCCAAATTCCCGCCATATCCAGCAAATGATCCTGATTCAGGCTCGGCTTCAAGCTCTGCGACTTCCTCGACATGCGCACGTTCCACTGGGAGAGCATCAAGTGAGCTAATTTCAGATACATGCTGATTAGGGAAGGGAATCCAAGCAGAAGTGCAATTTCTGTCGTATAATTCCCTCGGAGTGGTTGCCTCTCTCACGTGATGGAAAGCCGCTCCGAGGGAAATAGACGGCAGAAATGTGCACATCCGCTTGGATTCCGTTTCCTAATGATGATGAATATATTTATTTTATTCTCGCTCCTCTGAAACTATCGAGAATACTAACTTCTAGGTAGATTAAAATATGGCTATGATGCTCAAATGTTGCGGTTGCAAACAAAAAATATTCCAGCGTGTAATATTGCAAGCAATCTTATCAAGCAGGAACGATTAATCTTATTACCGTTGAGACTCAATGATACACATTTATTGACGGGAATCATGTCGGACTTTTTTGTAGCGCTGATCAAATATCACAGTTCGAATGTGGCATATTTTGGATGATTTATCTTGATGTATTCAACCACGGAGTTGTATCGAATTCGATTTTAGAGGTGCAATACATTCCATTGCAGAGACATCAAAACGACGCGTGGCAAGGTGAAACGAGCGGCGATGCAGTTCACTCCTGAGAGCTGGATGAGGGTAGAATGGTAGGGATTACAGTGGAATTTGAATCTCTCGCACCAAAGGTTACGATATTCCCTGAATTGGTAGGGATTACGGTAGAATCTGGATCTCATGCCTTGAGAATACCTATTGCCTGATTTAGTATTTCTCTCTCGAAGTACAATAACCCTGATTCAGGTTCAACGAGGTTGCTCTGCGACGAACGGGAGCGCTGGTCGTATTCGTGCTGATCTGGCTGGTAAAAGCATTTTGAAATTACCGCCAAAAAATTAGCGCCAAAAGTAAAGGAGCTGTAGCGCAAAATTGTTCGAGTATAGGGTGTGTTGTGTACCCGCACTGGTACGCTTGTAGAACTTGACCTTCCCGTGCAATAACAAATAAGATTTATTATTTACACGGGACAACAACCAATTAGTAGACGAGAGAGCTCTGACAATAAATACGAGCACAGAAAATCTGACAAAATAAGAGCGCGCACGCAATGACGCGGTGCCGCGTGCACTCGCTGCACAATAGAGCGGAATGTCTAATTTACGGATGGGCGGCGGCCCATTAAATACTATTCTAGGGGAGAGACTACTCATACACTACACCTCCCCCTTAAGATGGAACATCTTACAAAAACAAACCATCTTACATAGAATAAAACTGTGAAGCATTCGACTGCCCTCTATAAGGTCAGTCGTGCTCTAACAAATAGGTAGGACCTAGATAGGGAAAAGACAGCGTCCTATGCTAGTCCTACAGTAACGAACAATATACGATAGCACAGAAATATGTACATAGTTAATGTGAAGAAGAAAATTGGGTCGAAGACTGCAACTTAGGGGTGAACCCGCCTCACTGGGGACTGTGGGGGACCCTTGTCTTCTCTTTCTTCATCTGTACGTCTTCTTCTTCGGGTCGACGTTGAGCTTCTTTGGAGCTTTCACATTGCGACGAGGTCGTTGGTTCGACTGGACTGGAGGAGTTGGACGTGGTGGAGTCAGCGTGGCACTTGAACTCGATGTAGAACTTGCACGCGACGATGTTGACGGTGAACGAGGCAT
The DNA here is from genome assembly GCA_014805445.1 of Diplogasteroides magnus. Lineage (NCBI taxonomy): Eukaryota > Metazoa > Nematoda > Chromadorea > Rhabditida > Diplogasteroididae > Diplogasteroides > Diplogasteroides magnus. The sequence goes on along the minus strand of JACMIF010001147.1, from coordinate 8,331 downwards.
CGGACCAGGCGTACCCTGTCTCATAGGGCTACCCTGCACAAATCGTCCATTCCATGCATGTCATCCATGCCTGTATCGCTCGGCCCTGGGATCTCCTGACCGTAGGCATCCATGAGAGTCAACATGGGATTACTGAACTCTCCACTCTCTTCCACTTCTTCAATTCCTCTCCTCAATTGATTTGCATGTGCGCGAACCACTCTGTCACACAGCTCAACTTCGTACATGACCTTGCCTTTCTTTGCCATGATGGTACCTTCTGACCATCTGAAACCATTCGGAGGAACCGCTCTCCTATACAGAACCTTGTCACCAATCTTGAACAAGCGGGACTTGCAACCGTGCTTCCGATCGAACTGCTCCTTCATCTTGCAGTTTCCACTCAACAAGTCCTTCTCAGGCTTGATCAGATCAATTCTCGTACGAGGTCTGCGACCCAAGAACGTTTCTGCAGGGCTCTTTCCTTCTGGACAGTGCACACTCGGTGTGCGTCTGTACGTTGCGAGGAAGGTAGAGAGGCATTCGACCATGGGCATCTCTCCCTTCATCTTGGTGAGACTCCTCTTGAAAGTGTCCACGAACCTCTCTGCCTGGCCGTTACTCTGCGGATGGTATGGTGCCGTTGTCTTGTGCAGAATGCCGTTCTGCTTGCAGTACTGCTCGAACCGCTCAGACACGAATTGTGTGCCATTGTCCGTGACAATGCACTCTGGCAATCCATACCTAGCCACACAACTAGACAGTAACTTCACTGTCACTGAGGCAGTCATTCGCTCTGTAGCGAAGATCTCTGGCCACTTGGAATACGAATCGACAATGAGCAGGTAGTACATTCCATCAACAAGACCAGCATAATCCATGTGAATCCTCTGCCATGGAGTGACAGACGGTTTCCACGGTTCGAGTGGAATCTTGACAGGGTTCTTGGCTGCCTTTGCACACCTCTCACACGACTTGACGGTTTCCTCAACCTGTCCATCAATGCCATTCCAATAGCACACTCCTCTGGCAAGGCTCTTCATTCGCACTATGCCAGGGTGTCCTCAGTGAAGTTCCTTCAGAACGTCCTTCTGTAAGGCCTGTGGCACGACGACTCGCTGAGCAAGCATGAGGCAACCTGCCACTACGGACAGCTCATCCTTTCAACTGTAGAAAGCCATGAGTGCTTGCTTCTCAGTTGGAGTCACGCCGAACCCCCAACCTACAGTGTCCTTCTTGAGGTCCCTCTCCTGCGGCCATCCGAATTGGACGTACTTGAGGACCTTCTGGATGAATCTGTCTTCCAGTGTATGCTTCTGGATGTCTCTGACAGTCAGAGGCAGAGCGCGGACACTGTCTCGCAACATCTCCTCTACTTCAGCCTCCACTTGCACACTAGCAACGACTACTTCCTCCTCGTCACTCTCCTTGGAATCAGCGATCAACCGTGACAATGCATCAGCATAAGCGAAGTTGTGCGTGTTGATGTACTCAATCTTGAATTGGTATCCGAGCAGCAGAGTGCTCGGATACCAATTCAAGATTGAGTACATCAACCTCTTCGCAGTATAGACAGGAATGCCCGACTTCGATCTAAAGATCGACAGAAGCGGCTTGTGATCCGTCTGCATGGTGAACATTCGACCGAAGAGATACCGATGGAACTTCTTGACACCATAGATCAGAGCAAGGCCTTCCTTCTCTATCTGTGCATAGTTCCTTTCGGCTGGCTAGAGTGATCGCGATGCATGAGCAATGGCCCTTAGGGTTCCACCCTTCATCCTGTGCAAGATGACGGCACCAATTCCCTTCTCACTCGCATCAGCTGCCATGACAATCTCCTTCTCTGGATCAAAGTGCACAAGGTTCAAATCAGATGCAAGCACCTTTTTGAGACCTTCGAAAGAGTTACCGCACTCCTTCGTCCATTGCCACTTTGCATCCTTCTTGGTCAGAGCATCCAGCGGAGCTCTCCATTCGTGCATCTTTTCAACGAATTGACCGTAGAAATTCACCATTCCCATGAATGATCGTAGTGTACTAACATCTCTTGGCACAGGCATGCTCAGGATCGGCTTCACCTTTGAAGGATCTGGCCTCCTTCCATGCTTGTCCAGAATGAATCCCAGACAACGAATCTCTTCCCTGCCGAAAGAACACTTCTCGGGCTTGATGCGGAAGCCGTAGTCCTTGATTCGGTCAAGTACTCGCACGAGGTTCTCGTCGTGCTCAGCACGCGTCCTTCCCCCGACCACGATGTCATCAAGATACGCTTGGGCATTCTGGCAACCAGCCAACATCTTGTCCATGATGTTCTGGAAGATACCGGGAGCGGAACTCACTCCGAATGCCAATCTCTTGTATCTGTACAGTCCGCGATGCGTGCTCACACCCAACAGTCTCTTGGATTCCTCATCCATTTCCACCTGTAGGTACGCATCCGAAAAGTCGATCTGACTGAACACAGTACAGCTCTCTAGCTTCTGCATGATGTCAGCCATTAGGGGAAGCGGGTAAGTGTTCAACTCTAGGGCCTTGTTCAATCCCGTCGAAAAGTCGACACACATCCTGATGTTGCCATTAGCCTTGGGTACTACCAGAATTGGGGCTGCCCAATCCGTATACTCAACAGACTCAATGACACCCAGCTTCTCCAATCTGTCCAGTTCGAGGTCTACCTTGGGCAACGCTGCGAGAGGAATGTCCCTCTTTCTCACGAAAACCGGTCTCGCATCCTCTTTCAGACGCAGACTCGCCTTTGTCTTCACACAGGTTCCCAGACCGTCTTGACAAACCTCCGGATACTTCGACTTCAGCAAGGACATGTACTCCTTCTGTGACAGTGCGACAGTATCAGATGGTGTGGGTACTCGCCGACCCCCCACCGGATTCTTGACTACATTCACCTGCATGTCCTCCATGCGGAAGAACATGGGAATCAAGTCTTGTCCCAACAGATCCAGGTCATGACGTACCACATAGAGATGGCCAACGTTCGTGTTGCCTACTCTTGCCACTGTGCACTCACACACGCCCATGACCTTCAATGGTTCTCCATTTGCACAAATCGGCAGAACACCCGTGGGTTTGCACTCAGGCTTACCGATGGTCTTCCACGTGTTCTCCGAAATGAATGTCAGGTCGGAACCAGTATCCACTTTCATGACCACTTCAACTCCATTGAGTGTCATCTCAGTGCGATATCTGTTCTCTGCCACAACATTGACTCTGATGTTGTGCACTCTTCGCTTCAGTGGCTGTCCCTTGGATCTGCACGTGTAAGCGAAATGAACTGTCTTATGGCATGAATTGCACTCCTTATCCGCCGCAGGGCACTTCTCCCCACCATTGTGTTCATCTCTTCCACAGTTCCTGCACTTCTGACCCTTCTCTCCCTTGGGATTGGCCTTGTGCGATGGATGAGACTGTCCCTTCTGCGAGGCTCTGTTGTTGGAGGCAGATCCACTGCCCTTCCACTTGTTACCGTTACCTCTCATACTATTCGACGAACTATTGACTGCATACACTTGTTGCTGTTTCACAACCAGGTGTGAGTCTCTCTTCAGCTCAAACAATCCTTGGCATTTCTCCAATACCTCAGTAAGCTTTATCTCTGCGTTCTTTCGAACCTCATTCATCAGATGGTAGTGTACTTCCTGGTAACGAGGCAAACCTATTCCAGCTAGGAACATCATAACCTTGTGTTGATCTGCCGACATCTCGGCTATTTGAGCCTCTTCCACTGCTCTATTCACCATAGAAACATAGACTCTCAGGTCCTCAGTGCCACTCTTACTAAGCTTCATGCCGAAATATTCCACACGCCTCTCAAACATCGACTTCTTCTCTCCGAATAGTAGTCTCATTGTTTGCAGTGTTTCCTTGAAGTCAAGTTGCTTCAATTTCTTAGGCAAGATGTGATCCCTGTACTGTTTGTCAACCTTGTCACTGACATGCCTGATGAGTAGTCTCACTTTCTCATAATCTTTCAGATCCTTCATGTCGTTCTCGAACACATCCTCATATCGTGTATACCAGGAATCGAACGTGATCCCATCATCAGGTTCATACACGAATGTGCGGAGCTGCCTCTCGATTGCATCCACCGAGGGTCCCTTCTAAGAGTCATGAGTACTGTTGTCTGTATCATCATCGACTCCCCCACTCGGTGTTGCTCTTCCCAACAATGTGTTCACCAACTCTTGTTGTTTGTTCATAGCCTCTGTGTGTTGTCTTGCTTGCTCTTTCATGCTCGCAGCCATCTGCTTTATCAACATTTCAATCTCTGTTACCATTGTGTGTCTCTGTGTGTGGCCACTGCCTTGTTGTTCACTTTTTGTGATTCACCAATTCAAATCCAATCAATCGATACTACCTCCACGTGATGTAATCAACACCCTATTTCGTAATACCGACGACTTTACCGCTTCCCCAAGCGATACTCTTCGAACAACGCGGCTGTCACAGCCTATTCACACTTCCAGACAATCCCAATGTCTCTTGCTGTCTGTGGTTCCCGTTCGAGCAGAGCTCCCCGGCCGTACCACCAGCTAGTTGTCTAGTTGCTCACAACTCCCGTTCGAGCTCAGCGAGCTCCCCGGCCGTGCTGTGAAACAACCCAACTCACTTGCCACCACGTGACTTCTTGAAATCCTGATCACCAGTTGTTGTGTACCCACACTGGTACGCTTGTAGAACTTGGTCTTCCCGTGCAATAACAAATAAGATTTATTATTTACACGGGACAACAACCAATTAATAGACGAGAGAGCTCCGACAATAAATACGAGCAAAGAAAATCTGACAAAATAAGAGCGCGCACGCAATGACGCGGTGCCGCGTGCACTCGCTGCACAATAGAGCGGAATGTCTAATTTACGGATGGGCGGCGGCCCATTAAATACTATTCTAGGGGAGAGACTACTCATACACTACAGGGTGAAAGTGCAACTCGATGGAATCTAACGTGGGAAGTGGAATGACACATTACTCATCGTTCACTGATTTTTCTCCTATTTTTAGTGAAATGGGAGACTGTTGATTATGATGGTCACTTTGACCATTTTATCAAAACGACATCACATTTCGTGCCTGCATCTTTAATTTTTGTCTTGCGCGGTCGTTTTTTTCCATTAGGACCGATGACTCCTTCGATCGTATTGGCAAAATGACAGCGCAAGACGACCGGAATGAAAGGCGCAGACACGAAATATATTGTCGTTTTGCTGAAATGATCGAAGTGCCCACTCTAATGTAGGGATCGCATTGTGGAACGTTATTGACAGCCGCCCATTTCTAGTCGCCTAACTTCATTCCTAGCGGCCGTCTCTGCGAAGTGTGAGAGAACCGCTAGGAATGAAGTTCGACGTCTAAAATGATCGGCTGTCAATAACGTTCCATAACGCGATCCCTACTCTAATGTAGGATAATGGGGTGACCCGTAGATAATAGGCTATACTCGAATAAGTTGCTTTTCTTCAGACGACGGAGCTGAACACGTTCTTCATCAAGCACATTTTCGCCATCGACACTGAACATCCTGTGAGATTAGGGTTTCGGGAGGGGGTATTTAGGTGAACGAAGATAATGAAAGTTGCTGGTTCGGAAGAACCGCGTTCATTTATCTAATGGGTTTCAGTAAGATCATAAATGTCAAGCATTCACTGGCGCCTTGGGTGTCGCCGATGATGACTATATTGACAGCCGCCATTTTGAACTGTCTAATTGCACTCCCAGCAATCGTCACTCACTCCGCAGAGACAACCGCTCGGAGTGGAATTAGGCGATTCGAAACAGCGGCTGCCAATATAGTCACCATCAACGACACCCTACTGGAGCCGAATGTTCATCTTTCGCAAGAGCGCGTTTCATATCGTCCCGAATCAATTTTCGTGTTGTAGGTCGTCTTCTGTCGCGTCGTCATGATCGGGGTGATATCGGCACCCTCTATCAGGTGTGGTATTGATTTTTTTCCATCGAGACACATGTTGCCATCTACCGCTTTGTTGTTTATTTTTGAATGAGTTGGGATATAAAAAAGGTCAATGTGATTCAACCTAATAGGTTTCGATAGGAATATTTAACATGTATTTCGTTTATTGCCGGACTGCTAATGCACGTAATGCTAGTACTCCTACCAAATGAAATATTTCCCACCTTTCAGACAATTTTACCTGTACGCGACGGATCCGCTGGTGACGCGGCTCGGAATGCAGTCATGGGTCTACTGTGCAGGTACTGTAGTCATAGGTACAACAGGACAATTTATCAGAGCAATCTCTCTGGGGATCAAGGGCAGTCTTTCATTAGTCATACACATTTCGTCGTAACTCTTCTCTGGGTGTTACTGTACTGTAAGCCGCATAAATTCGTTTGAGTGACCGCTCTGGAGGCTGCGATCTGTGTCAAGTTCGGCCGCGAGATGTTCCCGCCCGTACATTTGGGAGTGATCGCCGCGTGGATTCTGGTGTTGGTAAGTGTTTCGCAACGATTATTTGGGTTACGGTAAAAATCGCGCAATTTCCGATCCTGATTGTGCGACTCTATAGTACTTTTTTTGCAATATATGTAGAACCTCTCTTACCTATAGAAAATGACAGTTCTTGGGCTGATCGGGGGTATCTCAACATTTCAAGATTATAACATTACTAGTAATAACAAACGAGAATTTCTGTTATCCCTGGCCAGATGCTCAGAGTCACCGGGTCTGGCTTGGGCATTGATTCCGAAAAAAATGAGTGAACGACGAGAGATTGTTAGCATTTGCGCCATAACGGTGAAATTGATACTTACGCCATTAAATGGAGACGCATCTGCCCATTTCACCGTTACGACGCAAGCGTCCATGGCGCTCTTGTCTTTCACCCGATAGAAACTTCTCAGTTTGCACAGCGTTTCGCTGGCGGACATTTGTCACCGAGCCGAGAATAAGAGTTGTAGTTTGGCAGTTCGGCGAAAATACGGTAGTTTCAATCGATATTCCGCGATTTCAATCAATAAACTCCCATATTCTTTGCACGATGCCCAATGCGCGCCATCACTTACGCTCCGAAATGCTGTGATTTGCAGGTTGTGGGCACGTTCGCCGCCGTGTGGGTGTCCGTCTGGTGGACGGCTAATACTGCAGTAAGTAGCAATACGCCCTTGTACAGTATACATATACTTTAGTTATTAATTCCTAGTATTTTAAAATATAAAAAAATGTTTTCAGTACAAAATTGTGCATTGCAGAGGTTGCGATTGGAGAAGGTGGACGGGAGGACGAGACACTGCTACAGTGAGTGCATCCAAGAATAGTTTTTTTAATAAACTCTATTCATGTTTGTTTGTAATCTCAGAATTAGAAACCGGTTTGAGATACAGTATCGGTCAAAAGTCTTCGGGGGTTTAGTTTTTCATTCTTTTTTTGCCCACACGTCTATCTATAATCAATTCTTGAAAGTGTATTTATGAAGGTCATGTATGATCTTCACGAAGTAACTGCCTGTGAAGCAGTCGGTTTTGAACGTGTCTAAGATACTCGCGTCTAAAACGGGTCAATATCTTTTTAGATAATTTTTAATCCCATCAAATCCGCAAAATCTTTCCAGTGGACTCTTCCCACGAGAACCTCGGTCTGATCCGCGATGACGTGCGCGAGAGGAGGAAACAACTGAAGATGGTGTCCGAGTCGGAATGACAATTGAAGGGGAGGCACTAGGGTGTCGCATGCGAGTCTTTTAGTGCATTCGTCATATCTCTGCTCCCCGAGGAGTGGTTGTCTATGAAATGCAGAGACAACCGCGCCTCGCAGTGTAGAGACATGACGAATGCACTAAAAGGCTCACATGCGACACCCTAGTAGGCACTCTGACCGGGCTAAAGACAGGTGCGCCATGGATATTTACGCCATTATGGTGAGATGGACATTTGAGCAGTGCAACGATTTCCATTTTCCGATTTCCATTTTTCTGTAATATTTTCGACGAAAATGCTAGGCAGCCATATCAAAAGTTGTAAAAATTTTCCCTTCTGTTAGGATAGGTAGGCTGACTTAAAGTACCTGTCCACAGAAAAAATTACCCCCCTTTTTTATTTCATTTTCCGAATTAACGCGGCGCCAATATCATGTTATCGAAAGAAAAAGTGACCGGAAGTCTTTCCCTGGCCTCTGGCAAGCAATCAAAGGTGCAAAATGAAGTGCTTGCACTTTGCAAGCGCGCGCGATTCAAACGCGGTACTGTAGCTTTGGGCAGTCTCCAATGGACTCTCGATGGCCTCCTCTTACTCTACCCGGGCATCGCACCCGAGCCGGGTTTCAAAAGGGACGGGGGGATGGCCGCTCCGCCCATTCCCCCGTCCCTTTTGAAACCC
>JACMIF010001146.1:0-26698 GCA_014805445.1 Diplogasteroides magnus | reverse complement strand
GGGTCTCTCCGGAAAGAAGTTATGAATTTTCATCCGAGACCGATTTTTGGAAAAATCGTGAAGGTTTCGAATTTCATATCTCCGCAACTAGAGGCGCTAATGCCATGGATAATATATGTTGTAGAGTCTTCAGTCACAACCAATATGCACCCCCACAAATCGCCATTTAAAACATCTTGACGAAAGTCCACCAGGGGGTCACTCTGAAATGTCGACTCTCTCATAGAGAGCGTGTTATCCAGGTTCGGTTATGTTTCACTGGTCCCATATACAACAAAGTTATATAGGCTTGTGTGAAACATAACCAATCCCGGGTATATATTCTAATCGAACTGCTAAAGTATGCCAGCGATTTCAGATCCGCAATCCAGCTACTCCAATATTCGATCGTTACACTTCTAGACCGTCTACCTCGATGGATATTGACAACTTGCATGGTAAGGTACATTACCTACGTGTTGGCTTATTTTTTATAGTTAGTGATAAGTCTACAATCTGAAAATGAGGCTCTTGTGCATTTCCTTGCTGTTGATGTAAATAGGCACTGAATTATTATGGATCGTATCGATTCAATGAGAATTTTTTCTTCTTCAGATCCCACCGTATCTAAAGTCGCAGCTCAATATCTTCACCGTATCTCCGTGATGCCTCCTATGGTCGTAAGGAAGAGGTTGGTACATGCCTTCTTCAGTATCTTTTTGAATTGTGAGCATTATCATGGTAACATTACAATACCAAATGGTAGATGCTTGCACTCTAGACCCGATTACTGTTCGGAGCATACGTGCCCCCTGCAGGGGCCACGTTAGCCGGGAACGAATTAATATGGGCAAATACAATATAAGTTCATCATTAATAACGAAATTCAGGCCATGTGGCTGCTGTGCACTGGAACGCGTGAGTCCGCTTTCCGCAACATCAAAACGATGGCTGAGTGCCTTGCCGACGAACTCATCAACGCCGCCACGGGATCTTCTAACAGCTACGCCATCAAGAAGAAGGACGAACTTGAGCGTCTCGCCAAGTCTAACCGTTAAATTCATCTTCGTATTCTCCATTCATCCGCATACGATCTGTTCGTTTGTTGTTGATCGGGGTAAATTGTTAGTACATACATGAACATTCGTTACATTTGGAATAGGTGGACAAGAATACGGTTTCGGTAGAGACTCAAATGGTGGGAATGGGGTTGGGGGGAAGTGGGAGCCTCAGAATTACCATCCTGGTGCAGTTCTACTCTATGCACATCGTCAGGTAAGCTTTCTTCCTTCTCACTCGTATGGTGACGTCACGTACTTCTGTCGCCAGTGAGGTTGTGTTTCACTGGCCAATAAAATTGCCTGCACGGCATGTCAACGGTCCAGGCTCCGCCCCTTATTCTGCCTTCTCTTGTGGCCACGCCTTACGCACGCGTTTCATCGCTCTCTTTTGGAACTAATAACCGTTGAGGCCAGAGAAAAAATGAGAGATGAAAAATGGACAAATCGAATTCTCAGTGCGATGTACCAGGCCCATGGGTATCACCAAAACATACTCATTAAGTACCTACAATGCGTTCTGATTTCTGACGGATGTTTATCTGCCCGAGAATGTCTGCAGTGGAGGCGAACGGCAAAAGACTTTCGGAGCATAGGAGTGAACTATATCACAAATTACAGCTTTGTCTCATTTCAGTTGCAGGTATAAAATAGCGAAAATTTGAAAGAATTGTAGCCTAACCTTTACCAGCAACCAAGAATAAATTTTTAAAAACAATAAGTTTGTGATTTGCATTACTGTAGGAGAATAATACTAAGGTCTTTTCCACGGTCATGGGATTTACGGTCTGCAGTCACAACTGCCGGTTGGTGTGCCTTTGAGCGACGTTTCCCAATGAATTATCGATTGTTCCGTCTCGATAAATGCCTCCACTTTCAGTGACCTTTTAACCCCTCGCAGATCACTAGACCCAGAATCTCCCCGGACGGCTTCTTTAAGACATTTTGAGTGTTAATGAAGCAACAAATAGTGGTGATACTCTGGCAATAAAACTTTCTAATGTACTAATTGAAAAACCGACCTCGTTCCAGTCAAAGTTTGTGAGAGCACTGTATTGCGAGGAGTTTCCTTGAAACTGAAAGTCAGTGCTTGAATATTCGCACGACAAAAATTACATGATAACTAATGAATTGGCATACTAACATTAATGAGTGTGGCCTCCTTTGTGATGACATTCTCTGGCGAGATCTTCCATATTCTGAGCGAGTACGTACTGGTGGCCAGGAGGTCTGGCATAGTGTTGCCCTGAACAAATATTGTTCAAACCTGAATATCAAATATAAGGAGATATGAAATATTCACCGTGAACTCGTTGCAAAAATTATACGGTAAAATCATTTAGGAAGGTGTTTCAAGGTTTTCAAAGGCAGAAAAGAAGCGTACGGGATCGGGGATGAAGGCAATGTTGGTGGCTGGAAATCCATGGTCGAAGCTGCCCTTTTCGACGAATTGACCCGAAACATCGTCCAGTTGCACGAGTCTCACCTGCATAAGTAAAAGATCTTCACTTACTGAAACCTGACAGATTGAATGTCATTATGAACATACAATGTATAGGGTTGTTCACGACTTCCAAAAATCAATATTTTAAGGGTGCCTGCATATCTACGTGGACGGACCAGTTATTGTCTGATTATGAAGGTTGGAAGAATGTCGGAGGAATAACACGTTGTCAGTAGAGATGGCAGAAATGCACACGAACCCTGTTTGTCTGTTCTGGCACCTCGATGCTGCCGACGGCGAGTCGAAAACGATGGTCCTCAAAATGAAAAGTAAACTACAAATAAGAAAAAGTATGAAATGCAGTGAAAAGAAAACCAACTTGTTTGTTGCTCCAAGCAGCAGAGAAGACGGCCTGACCTTGGTTGAATCGGTAGATTTCGTTTCTATTCGGACCATTCGCAGGCTTTCCATTTGGCCGACCTCCGTTCAACACTGGTGCTGCTGCCATTACTGAAATGAAGTGATTTGCGACAGATCGTGAGTTCAAATGTAGTGTACAATGGAGATCGAATGATTTGGGTGCAAAATTTTTCAGGGTTAATGGAGAGTGGCCTTTCATTCCCTTTCCACGATGGAACTCCCAGAAGCGTTTCGAACTACGATACCTTATTACCTTATTCCCCCCCCCCCGGATGATCAATTATCATCTCTATACTTCTCTAATGTACATCCAACCCCTCACCTTGGCTTCATTCTCCAGTTTATCCGCCCTCTTCGTTTCCTCTCGAATGCCAGATGTCAACTCGAACAGTCTCCTCTCTGCACTCTTGATGTCGTCGACCACTTTCGTAAACTCATGGCCGAGTTCCTGCACAGAATAATACCGTAATCTCTCCCCTCCCCTGTTAGCCTGCCTCGAGTTTCTTCTGTGCCTCCATGACTTGAGCTGCGGTTGCGGCGTCTCCACGGCCAATCGAATCTCGTCTCTTACCGATACGACCCCTGCAATGGGAGGAATGACTTTGAGGAGAAGGAGGAAGGGGATATAAGGAGGATATCGCATATTCAACTCATGTACAATCATTCATATCCTCTTATTATGTTTTAGCAGCGAGTGGCATTGTCGAAATCGCATTGCATTTTTGTGCATGAAAATGAATCATTAACTCTATTGCAGACACACCAAAGTGAATGAACATGGAAATCATAACATCAACTGAGCCAAACACTTACTCGACAACCTTTCCTCCTCCCTGCATCGTTCCAGATGGATCCAGTACCTCTCCTTTCAGTGTGATTATGCGAAATTGCCGTTTATCCGTTGACTTAGACTGCAAAGCATCAAATGACAATCGTTCAAAAAACCATGACACCGGAGACTAGTATTGCATAGTGCAGTTTGTGTTACTTCTGCTGATGCCCGGCCTCTAGTGTACTGTGGTATACTCTCCAGCTATAACACCTGTACCCCTACCGTATCCTACAGTATACTATAATAAGCCGAGCATGAGCAAGTTCTGTGTTTCGAATTTTCAACAATCTCACATCCTTGTTCACTCTCGTCGCCTCATCCATATCCTTGGCAATTAGTGCATCTCGGAGGGCAAAGTAGAATGCCAATTTGATCTCCTCCTGATCAACCTTCACCTGGTCAAAGAGACGTGGAAGGGGACTGAACATAGGAGATATTTGAGAATGAGTGGCCAATAAATACTCACAATCTATCTCTTGACTTGACATATTGCCATAGATGCTCCTGTTTGTCCAGGGCAAGGAACGTTCCAAGACCGTGGTTACCCTGAATTACGTGTCATTTTGCTTCTCTAGTGGCCCTTTATGCGGAGCTCAACCAATGCGTAGTGTCCCCTTTTCTATGGAACTTCCTAACTTTCCAAAACCGTGGTTACACTCAAAGTGTGTTGCTCTTCTACTGCATCATCAATGGATAAACATGTCACAAGAATACCAACTTTTATAAAGTAGTCAACATAAACTATTTGATAAACTTTTCGTTGTGTTCCCTTCAACAATTGGATCACCCCGCAAGACGATTGAAATCTTTTCATAAAACAAGCGTATTTCCATCCAAGAGTCAGAGCTACCGTACCTCCTGCAGGAGAGCGATGCACTTGTTGGCAGTAGTGACAGTGTCGACAACGTAGTAATCGAGTTGGTTGACAGTTGAAGAGATGGCACAGTCGTACCTCTCCTCCACGGTACCCAGATCACCCTGTACAAGGAAAGTGATACATTCATATACGGGTGCACGACAACTGCGCTGCGGGCATTTGCGCCATAACGGTGAAATGAACTCTGGCGCCGAAATAACGACGACAATGATGGCGCAGCAGTCCACTTCAGCATTACGGCGCTAATGTCTTGCACCCTCATTTTCATTCTGCCATCTCCATCAACTGCACTATTTGGAAGTCTTTGAAATACAGTTCCCTCATCCGTCACAGACCCGTAAGAATACTCTGACTAACTGCTCCAATATCAACTTGACTCACAAGTCTTCCATAGAATCCTGGCATCTTTCCGTTTGCCTTGGCAGCATGGAGTGCCTTCTGTTGTCTGCAATATTTCCCATTCATTCTCAACCATTAATTCATAGTGCAAGTAGAAGATGTTTATCCTCATTCCACCGCTCTCTCATTCACAATTCGAAAGAGGCCACACTAGATGTTATGAATGTGAGTTCGGATTTGGCATTTTTGAGTGTATGACAAGCTAGGACCCATCCATAAAGGCAAAAGCGGTTCGCCGCTCGGCAATTCATGGGAATAAAACGCGATTTAGGTACGCTTGAGCTAGCCTACTCTAGCGATAGTACTCTCATTATTCTCTATGCTCTCATTGATTTGATACTTAACTTGAGAACAAATCTATAAATAACTTGATCCTATTAACATCCCTTACCTGCTCATAGTCTGATTATTGACTGCCTCAGATGAAGCATCAGCCAATGTTTGCAGTTTGGCCATCTAAATATCAACCCGTATCTCCTCCAAACACAACCATGAACAATAACTTTCAAGATGTATACTAACTATTCATTTCTAATAAATCTCGATCAACTTTACAACAAACTATCTTCTAACAACAGCTAATTTAGCTCTACCGAATGGGTTGAAAGACATGAACACCATGGACATTTGCGCCGGGAGAATGACACCAACGATGAAGCAAGTGTACATTTCACCATTATGGCGCAAATGTCCATGACGATCCTGTCCTTCACCCCACGTATGGCTTCACATTCTCCAATGACCACTAACCTCCTGTTCAATCTCTACTTGTCGTTCCCTCCACTTCTCGAGATTATGTCTGACCGATTTTTGCTCTGTCTCTAGTGCGGGAATCTTCTCCCTGCACGTCTTAGCGTCTCTAAACAATAATCATTTAGTTTCCAATATGGACGATGATGGAAGATAACTGCGCCATAATGGTGAAATGCGCAATCACTATCGTCAATATTACGGCGCAGTTGTCGTACACCCCAAAACCTACTTCGTCTTGGATTCGATCGATTCGTTGTTCTTCATAATGACCTCCTCAAGATTGTCCACCTGATAAGATCAGTGTTAACTTCTGTCAAGATATCGCCCAAGTTTTCAAGGTTCGAAAAGCAGAAGGTATTTGTCAACGCTGAAATGATCATCAAACAGCGACAAGAAAGACAGAAATACAGCATTAACCAACACAGTCTATCACTGATTGCTCACAACGTAAGATGGAGAAATATAAACAGTCAATGCATACCCGTTTCTTCTTGGCATTGTAGTCCTCTTCCAATGACGATAGCTGTCCCTCAGCCACTTTCAGCTGAATCAACATCATCATCATCTACAGTAACCCTATCTACCGTACCTTTCCATTAGCCTCTGCCAGTGTCTGTGCCACAACTGCATGTTCCTTCTCCATTTCGGCCTTCTTTTCTCGATCCGATTCTGTTTTCTTCGTGAACTTCGGGAAGTTCTCGTCGTACTGCAAATAATCAGCACTTCTTTACTTTTTGGACCAACCCATTCCTAACTACAGATTTCTACGTGCTATCGTTCGTTGTGGTCCTTACTTACGTTGTTAGTTATTACTGTGTAGCTAATAGCTAGCCTAGTTCGTCTTAATCAAGACCTAGCTATCCCTATCTATAGCCGTAGTACCACAAACCGGCCGACCAGACCAACCCTCCTGGAATGGGCCAAAAAGCAACAAAAAAAATGTTCCCAAACAATCAATATAATAAGAAGCAATTGATAACTACAAGTTCAATTTGTAACTAGTAGATATCGTTTAGTCAATTTGTACAAAATGTTACCAATTCCTGTGCAGTCTTCAGTATGTCATGCAGTTCATCCATATTTCCCTTTAGTTGTTCCATTTCCTTTGCTGCGTTTAAAGGGGCCTGTCGAGCCTCTTCCAACTGAAACAAACATGATTAGTCAGTTTTACCGTAGGAGTTATCCGGAACCTGTGTATTATAAGTTACCGTAGTATATTGTCGCGCCACAGTAACTCCACCTACAGTATGTTACAGTAGTCTACAACTACCTACAGTAACCTATAATACACTAGAGTTCGGGTATCAGCATAATTTCCCTCCTCATTCTCACCTCTTTCTTCGCCTTCGTATACTTCGCATTGGCATCTTTCAGCTCCTTTTGTACTCGCTTGTAGTCACTCTCCCTCTTATTGTCTCTAAAAGGTGCAATTTGGAAGATACACCTGAGGCTACCGTACCTCTGCTTCACAACTCCAATTTCATTCTCGAGTCTCTCCAAGTCAAGAGTTGCGTTGTTGTGAGTCCTGAACATCAACATTGGCACAATGGAATACATTACTAAAACGAACTTTTGATTTTTGCCTATTTCACTCTTCTCCTCTTCAATTTTCGTATCTATTTCTTGCACCTCCACATCCATCGCTTCTAATTCTTTCTGAAAGAAACGCACAGTTGAAATGGGGATTACAACCCCTCGAACTTACCACATGAGCTTCCTTCTTTGGCACAAGATCGTTGATTTTCTTCAGAGTGGCAAACCTGAAGATGATCTTAGTTATGTCAGGAATGTTTAACAAACCAGAAAACAAAATATATATATATATATTATTAAAAACTAGACTTGAACATACCTTCTCAAATAGTTCTTCTTGGCCTGCATAACAGCGATGCTATTCTCGATTTGAAGATAGTTGATCATCTCGTGTACAGGACCCTCCATCGCTTCCTTCTCCTTCATTGCTAGATTCGCCCTCAAACCAATCACATACTTCTCTAATCCCCCAATTACTTCATACTTGGCATTCTGATGACTCTTCTCTGTCTGAAGCGTTTCCAGTTTCTCTGTCAGTTTATTGATTGGCACCTGAAACAATACAGATCGTTGTCAATCTTACGGTGGTTTCCTATCGAGGCCGCAAAAAAATAAATATTTTAAAAAAGGATTCTTCGCGTGGTCGCCACACCTTGTACCGACTGCTGCCAATGATATCCTCCAAATACTCCAGCATACCCTCTTCATTCGGAGTCTGTGCCTTGGCCTTCATCATTGCAATCTGCTCGACTTCACCCTGAAAAACGGCATATTACTGGGAAATGCGCCACATAGTTCAGTCACTATTAGGAAACGGAATCCAAGCAGAAGCGCAGAGCTCTGTCGCCTAATTCCCGCCGGGGCGGTTGTCTCTCTCATGTGATTGGCAACCGGTCCGAGAGAATTAGACGACAGAACTTCAGCTTGGATTCCGTTCCCCAGTCAATATTCATAATAAGTTGGTGGTGTACCTGTAGAATGAGGAATCGATTGTGATCGAGATCAATTCCCACGGCACGGAGCCTCTGTGCAACATCCTTGATGGTCATTTTCTGAAATGAAATAAAGATATTTTCAAATTAATTTAGAAGAATACCCAACCTGTCCATTGTAACGATAATCCGACGTGTTGTTCTTGTATGCAGTACGCGATACGTAGAAATCGCTTCCCGGTAACACGTCGAACTTTCCATCAGGCTGAAGGAAAGAACAATTATTCTGGAGGGAATGAACGCACTCACCCTATCAAGAACCTTCTGGAAGATGATTTTCACGCTACAGGAATTAATATCGTCCTTGCCCGCAGAGGAGTGAATGAGCACAGAAAGTTTCTTGCTGCGAATTTTGGACGCCTGAACAGCATTTGGAAAATTGAGAACGGTGAAAATATGCATACCTTATAACCGAAAACGAAGAGAAGTGCGTCAATGACGTTAGACTTTCCAGATCCGTTTGGACCAATGATAGAAGTAAAGTTCTGAACGAACAAATATTTATGCAGAAAGAAAACGAAATAAAAACTTGATGGAACGGTCCGATCCTTCTTGTTCCATAGTACGACTTGAAATTGTCGACTATAATCTCGGTAATCATCAGTCGAGCTCCTGTACCGTCCTGGTTCATGCAAGGCTTTGGCTTGGGCGGAATCTGGAAATGCCAAATTGGAGATGAAATTGACGATCCAAATGAAAACCTGGATGTTAAGCAGATCGTCGTCATCATAGTCTTCCCCCAATCGATTCTCATCCTCGTCTCCACTACTTGCCCGTTGTTCTTCCGCTTCTTTGGGAACATCCTTCTGAAGCATTATACGATAAAATAGCGATAAATTCATTTTGGAACCTTCTTTCTTGGAGGTGATTTGACTGCTGCTTTCTTCTCTTCAACCTTCTTCTTTGGTTTGTTGTCACGCTTCGCAACTTTTCTCTTGGGAGAATGTGATGGCTGCAATTGTAAAATGCGATATTTTTGCAAACAAAACGAGAAAATATTCCTGAAAGAACGTACCGAAAAATCGGATCCAGCACTGTCGGAACCGCTATCAATGTCCCGCCGTGAGCGAGTCATTCTGGTCTCACTACTAAAAGATTAAATGAGAAATATGCTAAAAACCTTCGTCGAGAAAAAGGCAAAAACAACGAATTTAGCCTCAAAACCCAACATACCTTGTAAAATCATATGGAAATTAATATACCGTAACGCAGTGAACCGGTTGAAACGAGGAAATTACTATGCAAATGTCAAAAACTTGGAAAACTACAGAGGTGCAACAGAGAAGAGCACGAAAATTCAAAGGCCCCGCTCAATTACTTGATTACTGTCACTGCTAATTGAAATGCACTCTTGAACGGAAAAGCCTGTCATATCCCTTGACTAGTGTATCTTCTAATTTGCGTTGTTCACCCCATCATTACTTCACACCGCAGTGCACGACACGACAAATTGATTAAATGTTTATTTCCGGTTTTGAACAACATTCATTCGTTTCATTTCATTTATCCATTTGCAAGAAATACGTTTACAGTTAGAGAAACAACAATGTAATATCGATTTCCCTTCGTGAGACAATATGAACCAAAGCCAAGACAAATGGACAAGATCAAAAAAGTTGATAGAATAGCATGCCTCCATCCACTAATACGGTGTGCAATCGGAATCCCGTCACATAGAGTATATTCGCTAGATTACATTCTAATTCTAATGTGTGGTAGTCATATGCCACAAACGAATAATAGCGAATCAATAATGAATTGTTCAGAGAGTATTGAGACGCGACAACTTCGTTGTCGTGACAGTAACCTTTCCATTCTGTGCAGATACAAAACATACAATAACGCAATTATTTTTTATTATTTATCTACATGTGATATGACTTTGGACAAGATTATTTAAAAAAAAACAAAAGTGAACTAAATGAGCCAAAGCCTGGACAAATGGGCATGAACACAAAAGGCAAGTAAAATGGTTCACTTTGAGGGATATAATATTTTTTAGCAGATACATTCAGAATGTGACAAGTCTCACAACATTACCGCTTGATATATCATATCCCTTGATACAATCTGTGAATGAAGTTCATAGTTTATAATGGAACACAAGAAATCAATCAATCTAGGTATTTATAAAAAAACGAACAAAAAAGACACCGTTTTACGTAAACCCGAATTGCAATCATTGGGGGATACAAACATTTTGATGGTGGTGGGGGCATTAGAATACCCATCTATGGAATATACTCTATGTGACGGGGTTCTGATTGTACACCGTATTAGTGGATGGATGCATTCTATTAGACAACTCTTTGGTGGGGGGAGGGGGACACTAGCATTACTAACAAGCGACGACTACGGATCGTCTTTTCGGAAATAAAGCGTACCATAGCTATCTGTTCACTCATTTTTTGTCTATGATGAACGAGAGAGAATAACTCACCGATGAGTAGATACAGAAAAGTTACACCTTATTTCCAAAAAAGCGTTCCCTAGTGACGACTCCATTCAAGCTGGAGTTGGGGAAGAGGGGGCATCGATGGCATCCATTGGTACTCCGTCAATGTCTTCGTGAGGGTTGGAACCACGAGCTGCTCTTATGTCAGTGTCCCTCACTCGAAGATCCACATCACTCGAACCAGCCACTACATCGTCACCACTCTGAAAAGACCCTAACATTATAAAAATTTCCGAAAAGCTACCGTAATCCAAATCTGAAAAAAGTAATGACATACCTTTTCGCTCTCGCTATCTCTTCTCCTCCTTCGGCCGCTCTCTCGAGGATATCTAGTGAATGTGGGAGACCGACTGCGGGATCGTGACCTGTAATATTCAACCATGATCAACTCCCACCACGAAGGGTACGGTACCTGCTTCGTCTCTCTCTCCTTCTATCCCTGTCCCTGTCCCTATCGTCTCTTCTTCCTCCTTCCCTCTCCCTCTCCTGTTTCTCCCTCTCCCATCGTTCTCTTCTCATGTCCATATCTCCTCTCTGCCCTCCACCTCCTCGACTATTGTGGAAGTCGCCGCGTCCTTGGAAGCCTGCAACGGGATACGATAAGTCAATCACTCCTCCCATGTACAGTATTCAACCTCCTCTGGGTCCTCCCCTTCCTCCGAATCCTCGTCCTCCCCTGAAGTCTCCGCGGAAATTGCCTCGTCCACGGAAGCCTCCACTATTGAATCCACCCTGAATGAAAGAGATCATGAGGGTGTAAGAGGGTGCAAGACAACAGTGCCATGAAGACATTTGACAATGCCATAACGATGAATTGGACACCGGGAATGATGGCGCATCAGCCCATTTCACTATTACGGCGCAAATGTCCATGGCTCAGTTGAGTCTTTCTCAGTTCTTTCAACTAGCAAACACAAACTACTCACTGCTTCCACGAGAACATGAGCGAATCTGCACCGATCACCGTATGTGCATCCTCTGGGCGAATTGAAGAACTGACAGGGCTTCGTGTTTCCCTGATGATGAACTGCAAAAACATTCAGTTTGCGATAGCTGCTCCTACTGCAGAAAAGGCGTGGTTCTGCACTGATTTGATAACAACAACTCACTTCTTGGTCCAGGTCCACCTCCGAATGAACCTGCATCAGACATTGAGGGTGCGTGCACGTCAAGATTGATCACCTGCAAAGAAATACCGTAGCCTTTGAGGACAGCGATTTGTGTTCTGCACCATTCACCGACTAGAGAAGACTAGATACAGGACTACCGTACCTGTATGCCTGCACCAGAGGGCTGTGATGGTGGTGGTTGGTGCACGTTGGGTGGCATGAGGAACTCTTGCTGTATCGAGTGGACTTTTGGCTGTGCTACGAATCCAACGGGAGGCGGCTCTTGGAAATATGTATTCGGCTGAAGATAACAACAATTATAATACAGTCGACTTTTCCCAAAACTTACCATTGTTGTCGTGGGTACGGTAGGCATCACACCACCGAATACTCCTGGAGGAGGAACGGAAGTGTTTGGAGAAGGGACGGAAGTGTCCATAGGGGCCGCCTCTGTTCCACCGACTAATCCACTCTTTTTCAGACCTGAACACGGCATGAAATTAGGAATTTGGGTTGTGCACCGCTCACCAGCCAGGAGGTTCTTGAGTTTATCCGACAGTATGGGAGAAGCGGTGGCTGCAGACGGGGTTGTGGTGTCGATGTCCTTGGGTGTAGCCGGAGTGCTTCCTCCACTGCTCAGGAATGTGGGAGTGTCCTGGCTGACATTGGGGTTCGAAGAGTCGTCCGTGTTATGGGTTGGCGAGTACTCATCCTACAAAGAATACCCATTACAGACTGTACTACAGTAACCACTAACAACAGATTCTCGACTGACTAATAAAATGGGCAGGATTCTTGACACGAATGTGAGGGACTACGAAACGCCAATGTCTGTCGAGAATTGTTGTGCGTGTGGTGTACATAGTATACGGTAGCATATAGCAAACATCAGAATCTTTATCATCACTCTACGCACATCAGCAACTGGTTCGAGTGGCACGAAAACAGGCTCAGTTCTGAGAGTTGGATCGTCCCCTTGATCATTGTCATCTGGCTCTTCGAGGTGTTCCGTTGGACTGAAACATACGGTGATTAGCAGAGTTTAGACTTACGATGTTTATCTTGTAACTTACATATCAGGAGAGAAGAATGCACGTAGAGCGTGCTGTTGTCGTTCAGCCTGGATCAACTTCATCTGCGAGTTCTTGCCAGGAACCAATTGAATCACTTGGTCGTATCCATCAACAGGAATGAAACGCCACTGAAATGAACAAATTGCATCAGATATGCTTTATTTTCCATTTTGTTGTCCTACCCGCACTCATTGAATCTGACACCCTTCAATCTCCATCCATTCAATCGCGCATAAATACGTAGACAGGGACCGTCACATTCATTTGAATGCACAGTGTCTAACCACACAAAATTGATTGATTTACAGAGTGGCTAACACAAATATTGATCATTTCCGACATAAAAATTAAAACTTTCACCCTGCAGTGCCTTCCATGACATTTGCAGAGTGTGTGTATGCTCCCATTCCATTTAACAGACAACATTCATTCCCCATCTCTCACCTGTACTCCTCCCACATTCGTCTCCTTCTCAACGTCGTCTCCCTCCAAATCCATATCCATCGTCAGCACATCCTGAATGGTATGAGGTTGCCCATTCATACCGTATTCAGGGTGATCCCCTCGGGAATCACTCACTTTTCTCCATTGTGCCTCCATCTGAGCTTCGTGATGCTTCATCTGATCATGAGTGTAGCGATTCACGTTTACTGCAAATATATATGATAAGATAAGATAAGATTCTCTTCAAAAGCCAACAAATGCATTACTAATTACTTAATTGCTCTTAGTTACTTAATTACTATTATTCACTAATTAACTAATTACTATTACTTAAAAACGACTCACTCCTCTCTCCCTCTTCAATCTCAAAGAATCTCGTCTCCACCAGTTCCTTTCCTGCCTCGTCTGCGAATCTAATCCTCCTCTTGCCAACAGCGATCGACGGTTCCTCCGTATCGTACACCACAGATGCGGCCGCGGGACCTGGGACACGGTAGTTCGTTAGATCAACAAGTTGACCACGACTAATACAATAGCGCCCATTCTTTTTGAAATCACTTTGCATTACTGCGAAAATGTTCTCAAGTGGGCCTACTGCTCTCTTCTTCCCATGGCGCGTACCATTAGTGTCCGATTCACGAGGTGGCGGCGATGGTTCCGATGAATTGCGGGCCGCGTTTGGCAGCGAACGAGACGTGTCCGAGAAGAGACCTTCCTGTAAACAAACAAAATAATTGGTAAAAGACACAATGGATTACGGTAGTAGGTACACAACGAAACGCACCATGACGATGCCCTTGTCATCGTTTGTCGGACTGAGCAACATGTCTATCACATTTCTGCCCCCGTCCGTTGGCACCCTCTTAGCTCCAGACAAGTCGAGAGGTCGCTTCTTGACGGGAACCTACAACAATCATCATGAGTTAACACACACGTAGGCTGTCCCTCTCTCACTCCAAAAAATTGACCTAACGAACTACCGTATCCCAATTTTCTCGTACAGTCTCACAACCATAGGCTATATGGTCCATAGAGTCTAGGAGGACCATAGGTCTACGAGAGCCATCGGTTTCATTCCCTCCACCTTTCACTCAGCTCTTTCGCCTTCCAAATTCCCCTATTCACCTTCTTTTTCGGTTCAGGAGGCGTCATCAGCGCGTCCATAAATCCAGTGGACAGTGTCGTCTCTGAAAAGATCACCGTAACCCGTGTCCATAAAATAACTAATTTGAAGGGATACTGTAGCACTTACTCTTGACGGGACCAACAGGCTTCTTGGTTGTGGGAGATGGAATAGACTTCTCGCTAGATGATTTCTTCACTGGAGGAGGCACTCCGGGTGCCGCATTCTCACTCGAGTCCTTTCTCTTCTTGTCTTTAGGTGTCTCCTCTGTATCCAGTAGTCCTGAACGGATAATTGTAAGATTTTGTAAATCGAAAAGATTCAAACGAATTGACAGCTTCCTCCAAGGCTTCTCCGACACAGTTCAGCTATCAATCATCAATTTCCACCATTTACGTTCAATATTCTATGCGACCATAAATCATGTTTCCCATTTCCGTGTGGTTTTCGTCTATTTATCATTCATTCATTCGACTATCTATCTATCGAGATTCAACTTGAAGCAGGGAAAGAACAATAACAGATTTGCAGCAATCCTCCCGAGCACTCATATGTTAGGTCGAAAATTCGCATTCGCTCTTTCAGGGTAGCAATCATTCGATGCATGCACATATGACATCCTTTCATAACTTCAACATCACATGGCCGTATCTTCTCCAAATTAGCTCTTCCAATAGTGTTCGCCGGAATTCATCGATATTCTTCATTTTTTGCATTCACTTCTCTGGCCAGCTTAAACTGCACCCTTGATTCCCTTCCTGATTCTTCAAGTAATCAGTCTGTCTCCCCCTTTCATTTCAATCTTGTTGACTTTTGTGCTGGGTGTATTTCCCAATAATGTATGTAATGTATGTGGAAATGTAAAATGCATATATGGGATTGGAGAAGTGGTACATAATCAAGTCTATAGCAAAATTACAAAAGCCTAATGTGCGGATCATAACATCCGCCGGAACTGTGTCGGAGACAGCGAGGAGGAGTGGCTCCCATCGAGTACCTGAAATGGACAGATGCCATAGTTTGACCGTACTCATGACACATCCTTCACCTACAGTAACCCTCTGGGTACTTCTGCTCAAACCCGGACTCTAATATATTGTAGGTTACAGTAGTATGCTATACTGCTACCATAATCCTACCACAGATCACAGTAACCCACAAAATAATTGAGTCCGGGCTTCAGAAGAAATTCCTACTCATCAGCTACCACTGTACTCTCTTGTATTACCTGTTGATCGTCCCTTGCTGGTGTACACTTTGGCCTTGGCTCGATGTTCCTTCTCCTTCTTGACCTTCTTCTCTTCTTCTTTCTCCTTCTTCTCTCCCTCCTCAGACGATCGCCGCTTGTCTTCCTTCACTGGTCGTGGCATCTCCTACACGGAATATTACAGTATTCCCCCAATTCCTTCCATCAACAATTTCAGCTACATAGCTCGAAAAGATGCATATATTCTCAATAGACATGGCCGCCAATAGAAATAGTAGTCTAAGCGCGTCATCATTTCATATATGGGCAGGGATTGTCACAATGATTTGAATGCAGTATGACTCTCATAAAAATTAGGATTCGTTTTCAGAGTGACTAACACAAAATGTGATAATTCTCAACAGTAAAAATTGAAAATGTTCACTCTGCAGAGCGACTCTCATTACATTTGCAGAGTGACCTCGTCTTTTTTTTGACGATCCTGCCCATGTATGCATCCTTTCTATTGAAAATGCTCATAGTGGATTGTCTTACCTCCTCTTCGTCCTCTTCCTTACTCTCCTTCTGTTCGTCTTCTACTTCCTTCTTCTCAACAGGAGGACTATTCTTCTGATCAGTAACTGACTCCTTCCACTTGTTCACTACTCGTTCAGCGAGAGCACGCACCTCTGAAAACATGCACACTTCAAATAGTTAACAACGCTTCATATCAGCTGAAACTCGTATGAGAAAAGTGCCAGTTAGATAGTCGTGGTGAGAGAGCACTATTTTATAAGGCAGAGAAATCTGACCAGCAGCCTGACCACACGCGATTACCAAATGACAAGCCGCGTTTAACCCTCACGACACGACTCTTTTCTGTCAGAAAGAGACAATTGTTCATTGTACCAGCGATCGCTATCACACATCCATTCATCTTTACATCGTTTGCCATCTTACACTTGGCAACAAAACCACTTTATGATATAATCGAAAAACACGTCCTATCTTGCATTCCGAACTCGACTACGATTGTACTGGCCTAGCCCAGCTTTGAGGTGAAAATAACAAGCATTTTTTAAAGATTTTTTAAACTTAAACCCACCCCGAAACAAAATACACATCTATATCTCGCCTTCGAGCCATCTTTGTGGGTTCACAAGAGACTCCAATTGCACAAATGGAAGATTACACCCACCTGGATCCCCGTGTTTCCTTCCCAATTTGCGCACAAACTTGGGAGTGTCGTTCGTCTGGAGCAGATCAATGCTGATCTTCGCCTACAAATGGATCAATCATTAAATACATCTTCGATCGAGGAAGCCAGAAAATGTCACATTTTTTTTTCTCAAAATGAAGAAATAAGGAGCATTTCGTACAATGAAGTAGAGTTGATTCAGTCGCTAGTCTTGCGTGAGAGACCACCAATGAAAGAATGTGTGCAGTTACCATAGCAATGACCTCATGGTAAAGACCGCGAAATGCATCGCTGAAACGCGATCGAATCATTTTGATTCGATTGAAGTGTATTTCGTGGTTTCTACCTCATTTTCAGGGGAATCGCGCATCGGAACAGATCCCTCCAAGGACATGCTACAGTGAACGGAATGGGGAAATCCATCTCCCTATTGTCAAACGTGAAACAACGGGCCCAGGGTGATAGTAAAACGTATTGATAACGCAGACAGATGGCATGAGTAAGGAATTAGTCAGCAAAAGAGAGAAGAGAAGTGTCCTAACACCGCCATTGTCTATTGGCTTAGTGAGGTCAACGATTACAATGTTTTCGAAAATTTGGGATGAATTGTCTCCCGGGCCTCGAGCACAAAACAAAAAATGCCATAGAGTAGGTCCTTGGGGTGACTATCGACCGTCATTGACCGAATTTTGATAGCTACTTCTGGAGGGTTGGTCATTCCGCGTAAGTAGTAGGTCCGCGATATCCAATGATTCGCGAATGAGAGACAACAGGGAAAGAATTTTAAATGAGCAAGTGGACAGCGGAAAACAACAACTTCCGGCCCCCGACTCTATCCTCCGAGGTACTACGAGGTGGAGATAGCCAACAATGATTAGATAAACAACCCTCAATTGAGATAAACAACTCCATCCCCCAGGCAACAAGGAACATTTCGACCAGAGATTCAACGCCGGTCAATTTTCTTGGCAGGACTCACTGCAGAGAAGAAATGCGACAGAAAGTTCATGACTAATCCAAGACTGCCCTTGATCCCAAGAGGATATGCTTCGATACGACTAAATTGTATTGCCTAACCCTTTCCGTACCTGGTAGCACTGTAGTAGGAGTTGTTTCAGCTTCTCCTTATCCTTTTCTGCAGCCTTCAACCACTGGTTCATCTGCTTCCACCCTCCTTCAGAAGATATTCTTCTCACTGCTGCCGCAGTAGCTCCGTCACTGAATCAAGTACAATTACACTACAATACTTTCGAAAATATGAGTCATCACTAGGGAACGACTTGTGGATAGTTTTTCGTCTGTGCTTAGGTCTCGCTCATCATAGACGACCGGTCGAATGAGTGCACAGATCCAAAAGTCGTTCCCTAGTCATCAAGTGAATTTCGTAATCGCACTCAAGAAACGCTTTAAAAAGAGAGAGAAATAACGAGTGTGACTGTGGGAGGTTGACAGGCTTGTCCAAATGGAAGATTACACACAAGATAATCCCCTTGGACGATCTTACACATCAATTCCCTCCCAATTGCTCTTCTTTCAAAGAGATTTGCAGTCATATTGAGAATATTCGAAAGTCTTTGGGAGTGTGGGTCATATGATGTCCCTCCTTGCGCACAACTGGTCAGCCCCTCCACTCACTCCCTCTCCTTCCATCCTCCCCTCCCTACTCCAATCGATACACTCTCTCTTCACTTCAGACGAGAAAGTGAGAGATAACGGGATGGATGGAGAGCACAGGAAGGTAGAGTGTGGAAGAGGGAGAGGACGGTACTTCTATCAATCTTATCGTTCTCCAATCATCCACAACAGGGTAATGCCTAAACACAAAATATGCAGTTGTCAGTGAACATTCACATAGCATTTGATGATCACACTATTCCAAACATCTCAAAATAGGGGGAATGGTTCTCAAGGGTACAGTAACTTCAAACACCCCAGTCGCTCCCACAGTCACATGTCGTGTTTCTCTCATTCGTCATCCCCTTTTTCCGCATTTGTTGTATTGTTTTTGTGTGTATTTTGTGGTGTACATGGAATCCATATTCTGTATGAAAGGAGAACGGAACGAAAAAGAAAGCAATAAGGAAATAAAGAAAATAAATGCAACCCGTACGTTTCTGCAATCTTGACTGCTGGTTCCATCTTTGCCCTCTTGGGAGGTGAGACAGTCTTCTTGACTGGGACGAACTGCGTGGCAGTCCTCATGTCTTGTAGTCTGGGTACGGGCTTGTCGTTGCGGGGATGAAGCTGCGAGTCGGTGATATCAATCTGATGCGCCCTTCCATCAGCTCCAATCCTGTACACGGCGTCCTCATCGTATCTTGTAGGTTGCATCCGGACTGGACTCTTGATTGCCGGATTGTTGCCTCTTCCCATGGGTACAGGGCCCTCATAATGGGAGAGTTGTTGTTGTTGGGCGGAAGTGACAGGGGAGGCATAAGAGTGGTCTTGAGACATAGACGACGTCGCAACAGTGTACTGCTGTGACTGTTGAGGAGGCATCAACTGCTGGCCGTAGGAGGGCATAGTCTGCTGATGGTACACTACGGGTTGTCGCTGCTGTTGCTGTTGTACATACACAACCTGAAAGATGCACCTTACACTGAGGCACGCAACTTGGATACGGTACCTGGCCCGAATGAGCTCGTACTACGCGAGACGGAGAAGCAACCAGAGTGAATACCTGCAATACCCAATTTCAAAAACAATTTGCAAATTGCACTCCTCACTCGTCCTGTAGCCACGTCCAAATACTGCTCTCCGGGAACTGGAGTGCTTGTGTAATACATCGACTCGGCGGGTGCCTACAACGAGATTAGAATGAGTCACCATCAATGACGAGCATGGAATGGTATTTACCATGAGGACTCCCACAAAGGCTGGAAACATCATAACTAGGGTTCTTCGAGTTGGGGAACCCAACACATCGAAATTCTCTGCCCATCACCCGAGCCGGAAATTAGCAAACTAAATTTACCTCGTGTACGGATTGTTGCATGGGCTGTTGCGCGATATGGTATGAGGTGGAGGGCTGATGATGCTGCATCATAGGGACACCGTCCATCGGTTGCTGCATACTGTATCCATGAGAGACCATGGGGGTGGACTGCAACGATTACTCCATTATGTGTCAAGACTTTGCTCTAAGACGACTTTGAAGCTGTGCACATATTCCAGAAAAGCAGCTAGTTTTGCTTAAAGTGTTCACCATCTTCAACCACTACTGTTCCATTTCTGCTTCTAAAAATTTGGTTCGCAACATTCATTCTACGTTTTCCTTGGTTTGAGACGAGAATGAAAATGCGCCAATTGGTTTTGTCACAAAAGGCCATAACGAAACGATTCTAATGGATGAATGAGCACTCCTACCTGAATAACAGAGTGTTGATGCATGGATTGAGGGTCGTAG
Organism: Diplogasteroides magnus; assembly: GCA_014805445.1. NCBI lineage: Eukaryota > Metazoa > Nematoda > Chromadorea > Rhabditida > Diplogasteroididae > Diplogasteroides > Diplogasteroides magnus. The sequence goes on along the minus strand of JACMIF010001146.1, from coordinate 6,417 downwards.
ACTGTGGATGAAGGCACTGAAAGAGAGGAACTAATTAGAATGTACACTCAACCCGTTATCAACGGACACACTCAAGACATTATCTACGACAATGCATGAAACTCATACAAAGTGATAAGATAAGAAGCAAGCTCTCGAGTCTCACAACCACTAAAAAGAAGAGACAAATGCAGCGAGGAATTCCAGATGCGTTTGGAAATGATTAGGACAGTGCCTCCGATCATTTTTTGCCAAAGATTGATATACGAAAATACGCAGGCGAATACAAGAGGAGACGTGTATGAGACAAGAGGCCGCCGAGGAAGCGGCCCAATACACGCACGGTCACACTGTCGGTTGGAGAGTGACGAGATAGCACTACTTCAGAAGAGAGCAGAGAAATCTGCCCTGCAGCATGATCGCACGCGCCAATAATAATAGGTCAAACTCACATTGATTGGCCATTCTGTACGAAGAGAGCATAGCATCGTCTTCAGTTGAGAAGCCTGGAATAAACATCATCATGATTCATCCTCAAACACCCCCACATTCCCGTAGATTCTCAGTCATTCTCTATCATGCTTAGTGTAATACTCCAATTCTCACCAGCCATGTTCGCTGGCTGCCCTCCACCCATCGTTCCTTCCTGTGGTAACAAATCATCATCTTCATCTTCCATCTCCGGTTCCAGAAACTGATCCGGCAGTTCCATCATCACTGCGAGACTACCCGTCAATGGTCGCCTAAACAACACAACTTCTGTCATGGACATCTTCCTCACATCTTGTGTCTTCCGAGTGGACAGCAAACGTTTATTCACAAAACGATCGATAGAAATAAAACTGTGAATTGTGAAGAATAGAATGGAAGAGGAAGAGTGATACGTGGAAATGAGGCGGGGCATTTGCCCAATTGTTTTCCCCTTCGCATGACGTACGTAGTGTAGATACCAAAGGGAACGATGCTCATAGCTCGAAAAAGGGCTGTGATAGGACGTAATTTAAAGCGAGCATGCATCCGACCAATTCGTATCGAATGGGGAGAGAAAAGCGTAGTGAAAGTTTGTTGGGGAGAAAGACAGATACGGGTTGGAGATAGAAGGGACGGGAAAATTCGTCGCCCCTCGTTCACTCTTTCCAATCAATCAGTTGATGAGAAACACACCACAGATAAAGAAGGATGAATGACGGTATGTGTGATTGGGTGGAGAGAACGAAGTGAGCGCCCCCGTATTTGCTCTGTGGTGGTGATGTGCAAGCGTGGATATAATTCGCGTAGAGAATGCTCGATCGATCGAGGGAATGGGATGGATGAATGTGTCTAAACGACGCCGAAGTTGGCAAAGTGAAGTAGGTTGTAAAATCACATGCACAACATACACGTGGGAGAATGGGGACGCCGATCGATTGGACTACTCACAACAGTGATAAGACGTGTTTACAAGTAAATGCCGATATTCAATACGAAATAGATATCTTCTGATATGCTTTGATATCAGCTTCACACTGTCCACTATCGCTAAACAAGTGCCAACATGTCGATAAATGTTCTCACGTCAGAGTTTCGAAAACATTGCAAACTACAAAGATTCAAGTTGGGGGAAGTCAACGACAATTGTATTCCATTGGCAGAAGTCATAAAGAAGATATTGCCGAGGCAAATATCAATTTTATCCGTACTTCAACAAAACATGGCCATACAAACCTAAATACGATTCCCGCTGTTCCCTCGAAACGACTGCCGCTCGTGATGACTGGCAGAATGACTGCAAAGGAGGAATGAGTGAGAACTACAGGGAGAAGCAGGCCAAAACACAGTGGGATGGGCTAAAAATGAAGGGACTGCGAAAGTCAGAAGTCGGGCTGAGTCGATAATTCGAAATTTCCACCACGGCACTCTTGGTGCAATTTCCAAATTTTTTTACACCATGCGTACGCACCACTTTCCCTGATTTTTCAAACCAAGCTAATGGGGAAGCGGCTATGCGATCCTGAAATTGATACTTCTGACATGTAATTACAAATAATGTGCGTAAAATATGCCGAAAAGGGTTCTCAAATGACTGTTTTCGATATGTACCATTATTATCTACTCATCAGACATCGAATCAGGCATCAGTGTTATCCCTTACATATAATCACAGCCACCTAGGTATATGAATGAGGGTTGAGAAAACAGTAATTTCGTCTTCCTCGAGACGATCTCATGCGTTTCACACCCATTGTCTGTCGAGACATTCGGCCATTGTGGAGATTTACGAGCGGCATAGTCTCCTTTTAAAAATTTAATTTGTAACTTCCCCAATATCGACGGAGAGGTGGTCTTTCATTTCGACAGACGACAGCTCGGAAGAGATCGTGGAGGTTATAAATTCCATAATGCGTTCCCAAGTCTGCTCATAGCTCATAGCTCATCCTCTGACCATTCGTATCAGTCCTTCCACTGTAGTTTGTTTCTGTTGTCTCCACGAATAATGGGCACTTCAAGTACAATCATACTTGCGTTGCCTTTCACTCTTGGAGAATGATTTAGGGTAGAGTTTCAGAAACGGCAGTAAAGTGCATTTCCCATTCGTCTACTCTCTGAGCGGTTGTCTATCGAATGTATAGAAAAGTTTTCTGCGAATGAATAACAGCTGAACTTTACTAAAACAGCAACAATTGAAGTTTACTTTGTAAGGAACCTACTTCAGCCGATTCTCCTCCTCAGAGCATGCGTTTTTTTCCGTATTTGAATAGCTTATTTCCCTGTGCAACTCTTCCTCCCAGACTAATAAATCCTTGTCATAGGTACCTAATAGGTACAGCTTATATGGCGGGTGACATTCTCCGCCCGAATACATAAGTCTACCTGCTGAGACATGAGAGAAGGAAGCACACACGCCATACGCATCATCTACATCGTATTTTATCCCGCCAGACTTGGCATTATGCATATCGCGAGGGTGGGTGGAGGGAGAATACATGAGAACTACTATAGTAGTACTATTTACTCTATGAATAGTCCATTCTTCTCATTATAGACCTGGATGCTCAAACATTGTGCTTTTCCCTTCTGTATGGTATTATGCTGTCCTTTGCAACACTGTTTCGGGTTAGGAATTTGGTCTGAATTTTGGAGACCGTCTGACGAACCTCGAAGTGCATTACTTATCTCACAGCGTTAGGAGCGGTTGTCTCTTGCCGCTGATACACTCCGAATATTGAAGAAAAGGAGTGCACTTCGAGGTTCTTTAGACTGTCCCTAGTGAATATTTCGGAAACTCTGAAGCATGCATACTACAGTGTTTGCATACCATTAGCAGTCGCCTACTCGGATGTGTGAAGTAGTCCTGGCAGAGTGAATCCCAAAGTTGATTCCGCCTCTCTGCGCTCTCCATCGCGCGGTCGTCTCTGTCGCGCATAGACTACAGCACGATGGAGAGCACAGAGAGGCGGAATGTACTTTGGGATGTACTCTGCGAATACTGGTATGAACTACTGTGCAAATGGACACAGCAACATTCAATGAGTAGCTGTTGTTTGGACAATGTGTAGTGTGCGATGCTGACCAACCGAGGAGGTCACGCAAAACACAAGGGCGTTTTTGGTTACTGTAATCTTAAGGAACCCTATCACGAAGACGCGTACTTTGAGTTACGGTCGCAAAACCCCTCAAGGTATATGAAACGGGATGTCACCATTTGAGCACAGACACTTGCGCAAGGGATCTTTGAGCACAACTGGCCATAACTCTTTCAGCACTCATTTTCACGATTCGCTACCAACAGGAAAGTTGCTTGTTTCGAGGAGACAAGCAACTTTCCTGTAGGTTGCGAATCGTGAAAATGAAAACTAACAAAGTTACGGATTGTGGGCAAATGTCTGTGCGAAAGTGTCTGTGCTCAAATGGGCACATTATTGGCTGAATTGCGTCACATTCATTCCCGTGGCCGCTTTTCGGTTTCTCTGAACAAGGAACACTTGATGACTCACATGTAAAGAATGCTCATCATCGTCATTCTTATTCACCCACGAGGTCCAATCTAGTATAAATGTCGCATACAGCTGACACACAAATAGTGCTATCATTCGCTCCTTCATCGGGTGGAGCGACATGGACACTTGCGCCATAATAGTATAATAGACCGATGCGCCATCGTTTTCGACACTATATCCATTTCACTAGAGACCGTGAAACGGATACAATATTGACAGCCGTTCATTCCTAGCGGTTGTCTCTGCGAAGTGAGAGACGGCGGCTAGGAATGAACGGCTGTCATCCGTTTCAAAGTCTCTACATTTCACCATGTCTATTGCCCTCGTATCGTCCACCCTCTACTTGTTCTTCTTCTTTTTCTTCTTCCGCGATTGCAATATTTGTCGCCCCCTCATTCCGTTTGATTGCTCTTTCATTTTCCTCATATTCTTCCTCCCCCATAACTTGCTAATACCAATGAATAATGTACCGGATCTCGACGTGGAGTCGGTCCAATACCTAAACGTCTACCCAGTGGCCCGTTTTTGCCTTTATTACTATTGCTATTCCTGGATGCAGAGAACGAAATTACTTCCAAAGTCGCTCATGTACGTTCATTTCTAAATATTTAAAAGTAAGTTGACCTCATTTTGGCAATAACTTACCAATATTCAACGTAATTGAAATTAATTGATACACTTTCATAAGCCGATTCTTTCTGTGTGTAGAACTCAGACATCATCTTATTGTTTCTGGGGTAATTCATTCCGCGTATGTCTGAGCGTGTAGCAATTAGTTCATCCTTATATTTACGTAGTAGGGTTTCTAAATCGGCAGCATGGTGGATCTAACGTTCGTCTAATCCACTCGGAGCGGTTGTCTATCGAATGTAGAATCAACCGCTCCTCTGAAATTGGACGAGCGAGCAATGCACTTTACTACAAATTGCGTAGTGTTTTGTTGGTAGATATGATAATGATCTTGGTTCAATTAGCCATCGTGCAACATTTGAAGGGTACACCTCTCATCACATTATGCATGAGCGATGATGAGTGTCATTTATTATTCCACGTCGACGTTTCGTTCCACCACTCATGATCCACGAACAAAAAGATTCCCCGCTCGCCTACTCACACGTTTCTGGGCGGAAGTGAACCCGACTAGAGTTTCCAAATAGGAGTGCATTCGCTCATGGTCAGAATCGCGTGGAGCGGTTGTCTATCGAATGAGTGAGACAACCGTTCTTACGCTAATCAGATTTTCTAAATTGGCTAGTAAAGTGCATTTCAGTTGTTGTCTCTACATTCGATAATAACCGCTCGGGATGAATTAGACGAATGAGAAATGCACTTACTAGCGATTTAGAAACCGTAAACCATATAAGATGGATGATGAATGGGAACGATGGGGCTATTCGAATGGTTATTCTTGGGGGAGACGTCAATGGAGTCATTCTATGCAGATAAGGCTGTGAATGGGGGATTCGTATCCGTGATAGGATGCTGACGTGAGGCTGTATGAATTTGGATGAGCATTCCACGCCTTCCTACTGTGTCAGTCTCTCCTTCTTGCCGCATCTTACAGTCTTTTTTTTGCGATTTCGTATTCTTTCAAGTCTTCAATTCGTGCAAACATCTCGTGTAACTGCCACATTTCCACATAGTAAATCCCATCGAATTCTTAACTATTGTGTATGATTGTCGAGGTGGACTAGGGGTTCGGAATCTACAGGAAAGTTCATTTCTAGGGTGTCGCATTTCGTGTTTTTTGTGCAATTGATATTCGTCTAATCGCCGCCGAGTGGTTCTCTCTTTCATGTGATAGACAACCGCTCCGCGAAAATTAGGCGAATAACGATTGCACTAAAAGCACGAAACGCGACACCCTATTCATTTCTCATTCATCAAATTCCCCCGGAGTGTTTGTCTCTTCGTTCGATAGACAAACCGCTCAGATTGTATCAGACGTATAAATAATGCACTTTATTACCGAATAGGGTCTAAAGAATCTTGAAGTGTATTCCTTTTCATTTTCCTTCCTAGTCTCTTGTAGACCAACCGCTCCGAATGACTAGGAGAAAATGAATGCACTCTTTAAAGGTTCTTTAGTTGGGTGTCGCTATCAGTGATTTTAGTGCAGTTGTCATTCATCTAATCGCCGCGGAGCTCTTGCCTATCACATGAGAGCGCCAACAGGTCCACGGAAATCAGATGAATGACAATTGCACTAAAGTCACTTATAGGAACACCGTGCTCTTTAGACTATCCCTAGATACTACTGAAAAACCCTAGGTGAGGATTCACTCATGAGGGTGGTTGAGTACTCTCACAACACTCCACCGTCATGTTTATTACATTGCGGAAGTGCTCGTGGATGATGATATGCGCCGACCCACGCACTTGAATACTCTTTGGAATAGTGGGGGATGTCCACTTGTTGGGCTTCCGCGCGGGCGGGCGGGGGGGGGGGGGGGGGGGGGCG
>JACMIF010001145.1:4585-26713 GCA_014805445.1 Diplogasteroides magnus | reverse complement strand
CGAACAACGTTAGGATGCCGATGAAACACAACCTGGCTGTTCTGGTGGGCCGTGGTGAGTTCCGGAATGGCAAGTTCCTTGACAAGATCAGAGAGGAACCGCTCGTCAGCCTTGAGAGTCTCTTGCACAGTGCCCTTCTCCTCCAGTCCAATGGCAACGACTCGTTTGGACTTTTCCTCAATCAACTCCCTGTCTGCCTGTACACGAACTGCAGCAGCATAGGCAGCATTTGCAGCAGTCGGGCCATTGGGAGGCGAGGGAATGGGAGGATTAGGAGGGACAGACAACTTCTCCAAGGCCGTGTTCATCGTACGAATCATGATGTCTTGTTGCTTTCGCATGAACTCCAGCGTCTCTCCGTTCTTCTCCATCATTGTCTTGACTAGCTCAGTCAATTGGGTGACGAGGAGCACGAGAGTGACAATGGTGGGGTCAGGAGACGGGGAAGCGGCCTTGGGGGCATCCATAATGAGTGACAGGTGCAGACTCACGTGTATGCAAAGTGACTCTGGCGGAGGGAAATCGGAGCGACCGCTCGCCCCTCTGCTTGAGAACCAGAGGACCAGTCTTGGTTATGAACCAGTCTTGGTTATGCTGCATGGTTAGTGAACGTTGGGATAGTGGGTTACATTGATAAATGAAACATATTGCCCTTGAAAGCCAACATGACAGACTGGGGCTATCAAACAGTCCATTCATGACGCTAGTTTCTTGAATCGCTTAGAGTTTTTCAAATACGCGATGTTGCAGGTTGGTTGACGTCCGCACAATCACAAGCAACAACACCTTCTGGTTTGTATCTGCCAACTTGTTAATTGGATTCGTATGATGATATCAGAACATCCATCGTTTCCTCCACCCACGAACACACCGGGATTCTGCAATTGTGATACGCACAGTAACATTTGGCTGGATATCGTGACGCTCGTAGATACAAGCGCCTCCATGGGAGATGGAAAGGATTTCGTAAGTATCCATTTGTTGCAGACCAGCTCCTGACTATCATAGTCAACGGATGAATTTGATGGCGGTATCGTAGATACATCATGTTCTTCGACCGAATGTCGAGGTTCATTTCAGGCACTAGCAGCCATTCAATCTGCCCTCGTCCAATTGAACCTGTCTCCAGATCCGACGGGAAAATTATATTCCAGAGTGGCAGTCGGAGCTTATGCCAACGATGCTCAGGTTAATTTTCTAGAGAGATGCCAAAGAGGATATCTGGAACAGATTGTGGGCGACTTCATCAATCTGACTTCTGCGGACGACATTTTCAGTATTAACCTGCCTGACTACGGAGGAAATGTTGTGAACATTACAAAGCGAGTCATGTTGCATTTCAATATTCATGGGTATTTTGCAGAGCAATAAACGTAGCACTCGACGTGTTCAGTCGATACAGCGATCCCAAAAGGAACAACACGAAACAAGTCTTCCTGATCGCGGCAAGTGCCTACAGGTCTCACATCGTCGATATATGCATGATAAAGGAGAATATATTTAGTGATGGAGTGTACACAGTCGCTGACGAATTCAAGAGTGGCGGTGGAGTCATTATTGTCATCGGTAAGCCAATGTATCTCTATATATGATGAGGGTTGTCTATGGGAGAGTATCTGCTAGCATTAGAATACTAAAAATTATCTGTTGTGAGAATCATATTATACGAAGATCCAGTCGAGGAGGCTATTTATTTTTTGTCAAAATACATACGTTGTATACGATGAGTGAATATCATTAAGATTACATTCAACGCGGTCAATTCCCCCTTGCTGGATTGAAGGAGCTCGCTTCTCCTGGATATTTCTTTTCAAACTCTGAGGACGACGAATCTGTCACATTCCACGATATCGTGCAAGCGTTCTGTGATGGTTAGTCCCTCCATGCACAAACATATACATAAGATATCTTCAAACGCCTGAAAAAAGAATCCTTTCGAATGTTGATTTGCAGTTAATTGCTTCTGCAACAAGGGACTGATTCCTTATTCCATTAGCAACAGTGAGCGAAACGTTCCTGACGGTGAGTGATACTCTCTTCTTTCACGATGCACAAGCCATTGTTCAGGAGGCTGCTACACTGCTGTAACTCTGTCGGCCATTCAACCAGCTGCCGAAAGTGCCTGCAAGAGGCAGAAGGGATATTTGTCGACGATTCACGATGCCAACAAACAGCTCTTTCTCATGCAATGTGAGCCTTACGCCTTCTGCAGTGCATATTATGTATCCTATCTGAACTGTTATTCCCAGTACGCGTCTCATTGTTTGATGCCACCCACCCTGGTCTCTCATTTTTTGGTGCTATTTCGTCGTTACGGAATATGTTTCAACTGGGAGATATATCGACTAGAGCAACAGTTCAGTTAGGATACATAATAATAACGTGCGTATTTTAGTGTTCACAGCGAGGACCCCATACTGGGTAGGACTGAAGAGAGTTGGAGGAAATTGGGTGTGGGATGATAACGTGAGAATAGAGTTATGATAATTTTTAAAAGTATTCGTTCAGTCCACCATACCTTACGACAACTTTGTCGATCCGAACGCGCCTGGAGATTGTGTATTCTCAGCTCAGTTACCTGGATTCAAAAGCGGCTGGTTAGTTCTGCCGTCTCTGTTCCTTTGTTCCTTTGTATGTAGATAGTGCAAATATTCTAAATCATTCTCTGTTAGACCATCAACGTGTTGATCTGACAATTATAGCTCATCGTTCTTGCAGAAATATGAAAATGCTAAAATTGCTCCCCCATACCAGGCTTGCTTACACTCGTTGCTCTCACGTTGATTCATTTTTTCACAATATTTGTGTGGAAACTGCAGGTAAAATGCTTTCCCTGTCTTCCTGAGAAGATTCGATTTGATTAATTGCAGGCAACCAACGACGAGATGAATGAGAAGGGAGACATGAAGCAGATGATGTATGCATTTTGATAGTTTACGAGCTGAGGAACAACAGTGATCGTCCCGTTGAATTTGTTATAAATATATTTTCTTTTGAGGATTCAACACACCTTCATATACAATGCGCCTCAGATTCGAGCTCAGGTAAGGACCCCTGAAATCGGATAAAAAATATGGAACCCGCCGTGATTGCTATCTTCAGTGTTATGTCATTGGAATCATTGTTGGTTGGCTTCTGCATGTAAAGAAGGGCATCAAACTGACAAAGGCAAGTAGCTAGATTTTGATTCGCATGTAATGACCATCTGTCGGGAAGACAATGAGAGGTAAGCGAATGTAGAAGTATGTAAATATGTTTGGGGTTAGTAGATCTATACAGCCAAAGATTCCTTTTAGTTCACTTCCACTCTTCTCTGGCTTTTCTCGTTCTTCTTCTTCTTCGTGATGCTCTACGTCCTCACGCATTTCTACCGAAACTCGCACTACGAACGATCGCCAATTTCACGGTTTCAACACCATATAAGATACTCAGAATGAAGAGTCAAGCCTTCAGAGCCCTCTTCGCCTCCCTCTCCCGCGTTGTCTGGGGCTGCTGCATTGGAGTATGGGTGCAACTGTGCTGGCACAAAGCGAGAGGCAAGTATAACACGCTGGTTTGCCATTTATCCACTAACATCATTTAAAAAAACGAATTGTGTACTTCTAAACTATTTTTTTATTTAGAAAAATTGTTTTTGCTTCACACTAAACTGTTTCTTCTCAAAGAAAATTATTAAAAAATTTCAAAAATAGACAGAAAAAGATTTGCACGGAGTGGGGTTCGAACCCACGCACCCTTACGGGTACCAGAAAACTCTGAACTCGAGCCAAGCGGGTAGATCGTTTGAGTCTGGCGCCTTAGACCATTCGGCCATCCGTGCATGGCATTTTCGTGTGGAGGCAGAATACATGTCAAACAAATTCTCACTGATCATTAGTTTTGCTAAGAACACTCTCTGATCTAACTTAACGTTTAGCCATTATGTGTTATATACCATTGAAAATGAATCGTATCAGGTCCTCTGGGTGATTTCTTCTGCTGGAGTGTCTGGGTGCCTCTTTCGAGACTATCGTTCTGCATGTACGTTAACACAATCACTGTTTTTTTTTCTAAAATTCAGCTGGAATATTAGGTTTCTAAATCGGTAGTCAAATTCTTTTATGATTCTTCTATTCTCCGCGGAGCGGTGGTCTATCGCTCATAGCGACAACCGCTCCGTGGAGAATGGAAGAATCAGGCATGCATTTGACTACCGATTTACGAAAACCTTATTGAATATATCACAATGAGGAAAGCTAAGGTATCTGGTGCACCAAATGATTGCTCAGTATGTATCCGGTCAATATGGATATATTGACTTTACTGGAACTAAATCTGAGGTGCACAACAACAATTTTACGTTTAAATATTCGCCATCCAGCTGCCTGCGTATGCAGTCTGTCTTGTGACCACATGGTTCTTTGCTATTTACTGGAATGTGATATTCGAGGCTCCAGCTCACAAGGTTACGCACTTCCTCTTTCATATATTTATGGCCTTTTTGCACTACATCAGAGACAATAATTACACTAGTCAAGTTACCACATCTCTAAATAAAAGTAAAATAAGAATCTTCAATTAGCGTCTTTATTCAGCTGGAACGTCTCATCCTCGGCAACATCGTTCAAGATTCGCCTAACGATAGCACTACATTGAAACAAGTTTCTGGAACACCCATTGTGAGTTCACCAATATGTTTCATACTATAGAGTTTCTAAATCGGTAGTAAAGTGGATTTCTCATTCGTTTTAGACGTTGATTGATTTCATCAATCCATTGAAAATAACCAATGCGCAGTTTGCAGCAGTCAAGTCCTAACTATTTACCGAGCTCGAAGCTGTCATCGCCAAGAGAACGCAAGCCACGTGCATGGATATGAAGAAAACGTGATGGAGAGAAAGAAGGAGATTCAAGCTTTTGATCAAAAAATGTCCGTAGAATCTCGCTATTCTCCATTTGCTCCAAATAATCCCCTTTATATTTTAATAATCCCCTTTATATTTCTTCCTGGACAATAAATCAATGCAACTCTGTTTTCCCAGTCGTTAAACAATATGATCTCCATCTTGCACAATTTTCCTAATGAACAACGTCGAAATCAACGAGGAAGAGAGAATATTGAGGAAGTGAGGAACGTGAAATGTTGTTTTCCTTGTGAGCAAAGTCCAGATTTGAGAAGATCCACAGAGGTACGATCGCTCCAGAATTGAATATTGCTGCTCACAATTGGTATATCATTTGAAGAATTGTGGAACATTCCCTTGATAATCATTTCATATGCTAGGATAGTTCGGATTCTATACGGCAATATTTGTAGAATCTCTGAATCGAGTGATCAACGATCTGTTCTTCATTGTTATCGAATGGCACATTTACACTATTGTTTTGACAGAAGGACTCAACTGAGAGTATATTAATCAAAGGAAGAGGGAGGAAGTGAAGACTCCGTTCCTCATCATTGTCACTTCACTCGGTGTTCATCATGAGACTGGTTAGTTCATTCCATGGTTAGCAGAATGATTATTTACAAGGTTATGTTTCACAATTCCTATGCGAATAAAGGTGCGGTCATTTCATTGGAACTGTGAAACTTATCGTAGAAAATGGGCATTCAACGATAGTCCATTCCCTCCTCTATTAAAACTCTTCCCATTCAGTTCCTCATCTTCACTCTCCTCGCCGTCATTCTCTTCTCCTCAATCTCTGCCCGTAAGTCCTTCCCCTTTCCTTCTCCACTATCTTCTTTCCTCCAGAAATGTGCGGAGAAAACGAGGAATTCCGTAGCTGTGCCACCAAGTGCGAGCCTACTTGCACTGACAAGATTCCCGTGAGTCGTCCCTTCTAGGGGTTCTAAAATGGCAGTAAGGTGCATTTCTCATTCTTGTAAATCTCCACGGAGTGCTTGTCTCTAGGAGCGAAAAACAACCGCTCCGAATGGATTCGAAATGAAGAATGCACTTTACTACCTAATACCTTCCATCCATCCACAGTACCCCGTCCCCTAACATACAGTACACCTTCTGTTCAGACGTGCGAGCTTGCGTGTGCAACTTCTCGTTGTCAGTGTGTGGCTGGATTTGCCCGCCATGAGGGAAAGTGCATCGATGTTAGAAAGTGCCCGTGAACATAGACTGCCACACATAAAGACGTTCAATGAGACATGTGTTGTTTGTTATGGGAACAAGAGAGAGATTGTCTATAGTTGAGTGAGGAAGTCGGAAGACCTAATCCTGTCCATCCATATATCATCAGTGTGAGACTAAATGAATGGGCGACGGGAAGGTGTCAGAACTTGTCAAATAATCTTTTCACAATCAGTTCATCAGCCCACCATTCGTTCTTCTCTGTTTTCTCTTTTTGTTTTCTATGTGGATGAAGTCAGAGAATGGCATTTGGCCGTCTGGCCACACAGCTGCCATCATGAAGTTCGTGTCCGGTGTACAATAAAGTGAATCATCACAAGAATTTTAGTTCAGAAACTATCCATTGAATATGTGTCCTGTATCACAACAAGGTGGTTCCTGTCAATTCAATGAATGAGACATTCTCCATCAGATGGAGCTTCCTCTTTGCAGTGATTAAGTTCTTGTTCCCATTCAGCTATGCTAACTGGCAACACCATACCTTTTTCTTTATTTTTTTTACTATGGAAAGGATAAAGTAATGAAAAAGCCCCTTTATAGAGATCCAAGCAAGTAGTCAGGTCAAGTGAATGAGCGACAACTCGTGTAGGTACGTTGTCAAGGCTGTCGATGTCGCCCACTTCCTCTCGATGACTCATCCATCAGGCCAAACAGCAGTCAATATTATTCACTCAAACGAAAAATATTTTGGTGGATTCAAAGAGCCTCTGATTTATAGTTAAACGGGAGTTTTTCCACCATAACATTCGTGAACGCCCCGGATCTGAACTCTGGAATGAAAAGCAGTCGAAATATAAGTTGTCATAAATTTTTGAAAACAAAGCTAATAGGACGAAAAAGCGTTTTTCTTCTCTTGAACTATTGTTGTAAATATGAATACTAACCAGAGGGCATGACATCATGAGTCCCGTATGCCAAACAACACTGCCAATCCATGTTACCATGAAATCAGATATCTTTTCGATGAAAAATTTTGTAAAAAAGATGAAACTACCTAGGACTTTCCGATCAACCAAACATCCAAGCAACCGGTGCGTTTCCAATCGCGAAACAAAAAAAGATTCATTGTTTATGGTGAACATTGTCGTTATCAACGAGGAAGAGAGGTTATTGAGGGAGAGGGGATCATGAAAATGTGTTTCGTCTTGTGGGCAGTTCTCCCTGCACATCTAATAGATGAGAAGATCCATTGCCGCAAGACAGTTCTATAAGTGAAGATTATTGGACTAACTTTAGAATTGTTACCGGTAGCTTCTCGTGGTTGCAATCAACACAATGGAGTGTACAGCAGAATGTGCGGACGCTATAGTAAAGACTATTTGCTGCACTTCTAAATACGAATTAGTAAAATCGGCTAATAAATATCTATTCTCGACGCATGTATTATATATAAAGGACTAACTGTAGTTCACTGATAGTCCGAACGCATACGAAAACACCAGCCCAAAAACAGGCAGCAATTGGAAGCCCAGAGGAATCAACGCCTATTACTGTACCATCTTAGCGTAACTGTCATGACATCGCTTGCCTGTATCATCAACATCTTAGTCATTTGTCTGTGGAACGATTTGCCCTTTTCTGACATTGCAGTATGCTTGGACAGCGAATAAAAGATGTGCTTGCAGAGCTGAAATTATTGCACTCTTTTCCGAAAACACAGCTTTTTCAATTTAATTTTGGCTCTAGATAATCGATCTCACTGCATTTACATTTGTTGAAAATTAATAGTGGCACAATATCAATTGCGGGTATAAACGCACTCCAATTCACACAATGGACAGATTATGTTGCAGAAACATGCATGTTGTACTGCTCCGCATCTATTTCAGGCTAATTACAAGTCATACCAGCACAAGAGAAACTGCGGTTATTAGAGCACTTCCGTTCAACTTTGTCATCAATTCTGAACCGCGCGCAGTGTAGCATGCAATACGAAACGGGAGATCATCTGGCCAGTCGCGGAAAACCTCAAGATTGTCCATATTAACAAGGGAAAAGCTTTTGGATCCGGAAAAATTTTATATTCCCTGTCCGATTTCAAGTAAGAGCAGTAGCTTATGATCTAATCATTTCAAAAGTCGAACCCTGAAGTTGAATCTGACCTGTCTAGCGATGGCCCAATTCAATTCGTCCGCATCGGCGGTATACTGACAATTTTAAATTATAAAGAACACAAAAATATAACAATTTTAAAATCACCTGCAGGGTAATGAGCAAGCGAAAGAAGAGGTAGAAGATGAACAAAACGGCGGCGACAAAGGCCCATTTTGGTAGGTTGAAGACTGATCCGGGATGCATTGCTTTCTGATTTCTATTTGTATAAAGCGAAATAATATTAATCAATTTGAACTCAATAAAACTACAGTGATCTAGACATCGTACTTGATGTCTGTATACGAAGCAAGAAGCTTGAGCAGAGATCACTAATACTACGAAGGCTCCCATTATCGTCTGAAGTGCAACAATCCTTGCATGTCGCAGTGAATAGATGCCCACCAGTAAGTGGTGCATGCTGAGTCCCATCCAGTAGTAGCCAATACCGTCTGTGTATGCACAAGTGACAGGAAATAAGAACACTGGTTGTACAACAATGCTGAGACACAAGTCCGAACCAGAACCAAATACCTGACGAAGCAACATTTCTTTAAATTACTATGTTTACAAAATAAAATCGCTAAATGATAATTAGATCATTTCACTTACCACCACTGCAGCAATATACTTTCGGTATTCTTTCGACGCTGTATTCGTGTGACGTAATACCAGATAAAATGTCAGAGCATTTAGAGCTGTTGAGATAATGGCTAAATATATGTCACAGCGTGCTCATTTCAATTGTTTTCACCTAGACAAGTGTGGATTACGGAGAAAATCTTTCGTGATGATGAATCGTATGATGGAAGAGTAACGTTTTCATATTTAGCAATTACGGCGCTATTATAATTCATTCTATGGAGCCTCCGTTTGAAAACTGAAATAATTGTATGCTGAATTTTCAATAAAACAATTAAGTGCATAAATAATTCATAAATTAAAGGAGAGTACATAGTTGAAAAAGAAACAAGTTACCTTTCGACCGGCGTTTTATACCACCTCATTTTACATTCAACTTCAGTACACCTTTGTAGGTGTTCATTATCTAAATCATAGGCTTAAGGTTGGAGAGAATGCTTCTTGAACTGTGTTTTCACTAAGATACTGCTCATACTTTCGTTTCCGGCGTTTCGATATTTTCTTTCCACCTATAAGCGACCATGAAAACATGTCCATCTTTTGTGTAAATGACTCTAGTTCACTTGAACATTCTGATTCTTAATGTACATGTCATAGTACATAGAGAGCAAATTTGAACCGAATCCACCATTAAACATGTCCTGTTCCAGGGCAAACGCAAAATTATTGTAAGATGTCATCAACGCCTAGGACTGAAGAGGCTCCTCGACTAGTATGATCAGGGGTTTTCAATTTTTTAATGTGTACGTGTTGAGAAATCGACATTTGAAATAGTATTGCTCGTTTACAACGTCATTGGTGAGAAGTTTGTTTTGTGGCAAATGCACTTCTTCTTTAGGCTTTATCGCAGCCTTCCTTCTCACGACTGTTCTCATTTATAGGAAGGATATTATTAAAAAGGTGAATCCGTCAGAATGTGTGGCATTCATTTGATCGCGGCCTGTTATGCGGTAACATATAAGCAGGGAACGGAATCCAACCTGAATCTTTTTAAACACATATCTGTCGTCTGATTCCCTCGGGACGGTTGTCTCTCTCTTGTGATAGTTATCAGCTCCGATGGAATTAGAAGACAGAAATGTGCCCTTCTGCTATTATTCCGTTCCCTACATGGAAGCAACGGACACTTGGGCAAAGCTGATATCGCCCTTTTCTCGTCTCAAACTTTCGTTCATTCGCACTGAACGGCGCAAATGGTCGCGTTCAATTCCTTTCTGATTCAGATACCATTCTATCGACTGCTGAGTAATGTTCTTTTAATGGATTACGTTTACTTCGTGAACTACTTTCTATCAGAAATGTACGAGCCAATAGTTTTAACTAAAATATTTATTTGTTTAGTTGTTCAATGAGGGCGCTGGAGTTCACTAAAAGTTATATAAATTATGTTATTTTTGTGGTACGCCGGTAATCACTTGATTTCGGAAATGTAATTCATTCAGGGAGTAACGTATCTATCACTTTTAATGGTAATCAACCGTACCATGGTCTATCTTGAGCCGGAGTTCAACAAAAATCACTTTGAAGGGTTGGACGAAAAACTGCTTTGAACTTGAAGATCTTTTATTCATTTCAGAAAATCATTGACGAAAACTATAGCAAAATGCTATGCATTGATTTTTAGTATCTCATTCCTTTCGTAAGTTGCTTGAAAAAAATATATGTTTTTTCGTTATTGTGATATTCCAGATTGATGTTCGTTAAACGTTTTTCGCCGGAGCGGGAACAATTTGGTCTCATGTTCCCAACATGGATCTCCTACACTGAAACTATTTTTGACAATGTTGGCACATTTTATTTCCTCAATCCTTAATTCTCAATGCAATCCAGTTCACTGTGTATTTAGGTCTTCAAAATAGTGAACGGTTTCACGGTCCCGGTGTTCATGATTATCTTTCATGCGGGCGCCTTCATTCAAATACGACGACATGCAATGTCGCCCATTTTTCGATATTAAAAAATAAAATATATTTTTAGAGTCACTGCCAATGAAACGCCAATCGATCGGACGCTTCTGTATCAAACGTTCATCATTTCCATTTTACTCATGGTTAGCCATCTGCATTTTGTGGTGAACGAAGATGTCATTTGAGGCCGGAAAGACGAATTTTGATTTGTATTTGACAGAAAACGTCGACGCGCTTCCGCTGAATGTCACCGTCAAGGCTCAAGTAAGAATGAAAGCATTTGGTCTGCAAATGATACAAATTCAGCTCTTTGAATATACTGCGGCCGTAGGAGAATTGGCTGCAGTGACAACTTATTGCATGCATCCACTAATCTTCCTCTTCGATAGAACACTCTGGAAAGATCATTTTTGCAGAAGACATGGCTGACACAAACAGCAACATTAAATATGTATTAATTAATGTACGCATATTTTTTGTGATTTCTGATATTTAAGGTAGTGTTCCAGTTGCTTGATTCGCGCGCAAAAGAAAAGGAAACATTGGCTCTGCAAATGTGTTTGTCATAGTCCAATATATGTAGTGACTATGCGATGTTATCTTCCACGTCTCATTTTATCGTTTCTTATCTCTGTAAGCCTCATCCTCTCCTTGATTTCACCCTGATCAATGGAGAAGTCGCAAACCCTGCAACCAATTTGAATAGTTATCCTTTGCATTCATTGTCAGAATCTCACATCAATAAGAGATCCCATGACAGCAATTCACGTTTCAAAATAATAATACAGTTCGTTCATATAAATTAGGTCTCCGTACCTCAGATCGGAAAAAAACTTGCGTATGTGATATGGTTGGCAGTTTGACTAGGTTTTCGTATATGTTTCACCGTGGCTACATATATTGAATTTATAAGAGCTGTGAAACATATTCGAAAACCTAGTGAAACTGCCAACCTTGGTATGTGACCGACCCCCTAAATCTTCGATCACAGAAAGCATCCGGTCACAATAATCAGTGGTGTCATCCAACATTCAAAATTGTTGATAAGAGACTTCGTCGTCCCACGTAAATTTCAGCTTTCATACAATTGATTTGCTCCCTTTCCTCTATCACATACATCTCATATATCTTTCTAGAAATGAGGATCCTTGCTCTACTCACCACCGTTTTCTTGTCAATACAAGGTGAATACAACTCAATCCTGTCTCTTTCAATCAAATTTGAGGTGTCAATTCCATTGTCTACTCGTGTGAGGAAATCAAGAATAAAGTTGGTTGATGGTATATCATTTCCTTTATAAACGTGTGTTTAGCTAGTTGGATTGTACACCGGTGGCCCGATCGCCTGTGTCGTGTATGACCATGTGAGTGAATATTTCCACTATGAATCTCTGAATTGTCATCATTTTCCAGTCCACTTTCAACCCTTCGCTGGACATCATTCATTTGACAAATCATGTCTACAACTACACGTAGGCCATTCTTCGCAGCTCTCCGGCAAAAAGTGTTTTAGAATGCGCGAGGTGTCGTCGATGCCAGGAAACTGTTTTGATATGAACGGAGCAATAAAGGTTAAGCCCCTCACTATGAGTCATGAAGCATAACCAATGTGAACTTGCGGTTCATCAAATGCTGGATCCTGTTCCAGCAAACACCCTACACCGAAAAATACTGCCAGTCCCCCATTCAGTTTGAAAATGCCAAGCATTGACCGTTAAAACTGCCAATGTTGACAGTTTTTCTGTCACATATGGCAGTTTCAAAATAAGGGGGGGGGGAATTGGCAGTTTGAAACTGCCAATGTTGGCAGTTCTTTTGCTGTGCACTCTTCTACTTCTCTGCAATATTCTCGCAGAACGTTGTGGTTATAAGCACAATTGCAGATTGTACTCTTCAACGGCATAGCGGATGACATCGACTGCACAACGGAATTCACTCTTCTCGCTAAAATCGACACCTATCCCACCTATGATGTGGCTGTAACTCATGTAAGGCTGTAAAATAGTGCAAAATGCACTCTGTAGAATATCAATATTGACACTTTCAGCAGGACATTAGGAAGCAATTGTCGTGAAGGTAATGTGAGCAGTACCTATTTCAGAACTACAACATCTCGGATCCCGATATTGCCGTACTTGTGTCGGTATACGGTGGAATCCGACTGGAGCAACTCAAGTGCGAGGATGCAGTGAGTGCGGCGACGTTTTTCAATTCACAGAAGGAATAAACGTACTCAATTTCAGTACAGTGTCGATTTTTTCACAGGCGACTACCAGTATCTTATGACTGAATACACGTGAGCGGTTCATTCTTCTGCACTCTAGCATCAAAAATAACAGTATTGGGATTCTCACCGCGATGTGCGGGGTGGTGCTCAAATTATTGATTTTCCCGCTACAGTATTTCTGCAGGTGCGATGAACTTCCCTCAACCTACATAGCTTTTGAAAATGCCATTAGCATTGTACCGGAACTGGGATCCCTCTCATTCACGGCGTCGAGCAACTTGCAGTCGGGTAAGCAACTGGAATTTAGAGATGTATCTACTAGGGTGTCGCTTGTGATACAATAAGTGCAACATAGCCGCCTCTCCACTAATTCTGATCGTTTGTTTATGATGAGTGAGGGAGAATGAATCTCTAATGAGCACAGACAGCTTTGTTGCACGTATTGCCTCTCAAGCGACACCCTAATATTACATAGGTGGAATGAGGATAAAGTATACTAAGCTCATTCATTCTCTTACATAGTCGAAGTTGAAGCTTATTGGAGAAGCATGGATCATTTTGAGCATTTTACGCCATAATCAATTTGATGCTTTTTGGGTCCATGTCATTTGAGCGCGATCACTTGCACGAAACGGTTGAAATGATCATTTGCGCGATTCAAAAACATAATTCAAGAACGAAATCGCACTCAAATGACATGCACCCGTTTTTGGGTATTGATGTATATTGGGAAAATCGGTGTGTACTTATTATCGTACCCCTCTCGCGTCTTAGGAAGAATGCTCGGACCCGGTGACAGAGTGACAATTGCTTCATCTGGAAAGGCCGACAACGTGCAGGGACTGCATCCGAAGAAGAATTACGCCGCGTTCCATCTCAAGTTGCTCATTTCATATACTCGCCACGTTAAAATATATGATTACGCGGTGAAAGAAAATTGCGCCATGTGGACACTACTGTGCAGCACTACTTTTTCTAAAACGGCAATCTTCTGCGAGAAAGTTCATGTCTCACTGGTCCAATTCCCTCGGAGCGGTTGTCAATCACATGCGGGAGACTACCGCTCTTCGGAGATTAGACGAAAGATAAATGAACTTTCTCGCATGAAATTACTGTTTTGGAATCCCTAGATACTGTGAAACATACTGTAATGTTCAGTTCGGAAGCCAAAGTGCACGTCAATGGAACCATGTCTATGGATCCGCGATACAATGGGAGCATCCAAGTAATCGCCCAGGGACGATTCTACAACAAATCGCAGACATTCACGGGTACTTCCCTCGACTGGACGTTCTACGCTGATTCTTTCGAGGTGAGCTGGTTCACTAGTAGCTTTGCATTTTTTATGTGAACACTACCTATATTCTTTTGAAATTGAACATAGTGAGTAGAACTCTGATCGAAAGAGAGGCAAAAAACCACCCATTTGACTGAATGTACAAATTAGAATTTGGGGGACTTTAAGAAACAAATGCACAATCGAAGGATAGATTGTTTAAAATAACATTTGCAACGAGTTCATTGGGATGATTTATCTGAATCTGAGATCATTGAGGTCCATTACCTCCCCGCAATCAACGACGAAGTGTGGGAGAACTGCGACAACTTCGTCATTGACATCACAATAGGCGATCTGCCAGAGAACCTTACTACTCCTGCGCCTCAGACCACAGCACAAGCTCCAGCAACCACGAGTTCGCTCTTTTACTTTTTATATTTCTAGTCAAATTATGATGAAAAGCCGAATACTGAGTCGTATTTCGCTGTACAATGAATATGTGAAAATGACTATGGAGTTCTATGTAATTCCTTGAAGAATAGGTGTCCTTACCAACAACCCTTAGTTATTAAACTGGTTTCAGTCGGTCCTGCAACTGATGACAACTGCAATTGCGACGAGGGCACATTGTGGATCGATGTGGTGAACCTCATCGATACGAGTGCCGCAATGGGAAATGGAAGAAATGCTGTGAGTCTTTTGGGGCATTTTATTTATGTAACCTCCATATTCAGAGGCTTTTTAACGAAACGAAGCAAAAACCTGGAATATTCTAATTAATTTAGGCCTTGGCTACCATTCAATCCACCTTGACGCAACTGAATCTGCATCCTGATGATTCGGGAAAGTTCTACTCGCGAGCTGCTGTGGTGGCGTACGCTATGGATGCTCAGGTCTGAAGAAGTTTCATCATTTCGTGTTTTTCCATCAAAGATAAAAAATTCAGGTCGTCCGAGACTTCAGTAACCTCACTTCAACGGACGACATCTTTGACATGGAGCTTCCCGATCTCGGCGGGACTGTCGTCAATATCACCAAGTATGCCTTTGTAAACTTCACTCCTACAGTCCGTCTGTAGATATCTAGGTTTTCGTTAGAAAAATAATTAAATTTAGAGCTATTGACGTTGCCATCGATATCTTCACTCGATACAAAGACAACAAGAGAAATCACACCCGAAAAGTGATATTGATAACAGCGAGTGCTTATCAGTGGGAATTTATATATTTAAATAATAAAAAATAAAATGAATTCAGTGATGACAATTACATAGTAGCTCAAGAGTTCAAGGAGAGCGGAGGTATCATTATGGTGATAGGTTGGCGGAGACTAGTTTTACAATGATTGATGCAAAAAATCAGACTACATACAGCCCGGCGAAGTACCCATACCGGCGCTCAAAAAACTCGCTTCCCCCGGCTATTATTTCTCAAACGAAGACGTGTTTACAGTTACGGAAGTCACGAAAGCATTTTGTGATGGTTTGAACTTCTCACTAATATTATTTCTAAAAAAACATTTCAGCCAGTTGTTTCTGCAGATCAGGGTGGACTCCGTATTCCCTCGATGATAATCTCAGGAAAATTCCTAGTGGTACCGTTGCTTTTGAAAAACCCTGAAACCTGAAACATAAATTCTTCTTGCTTTTTCTCAAGTCATAATAGTCATGAACGTGAAAACCCGAAGTTTTCCACAGCGAATTGTATCTCAGGAGGCTGCTACAATATCGTGGCTCTATCTGCCATTCAAACAGCTGCTGAGTTGGCTTGTAATAGACAGAACTCCTTCCTATCCACAATTCACAATGACCAGAAACAATTCTTCCTCATGGGACGTAAGATTGATGATGAAGGCAAATTGAGTTCAGATTACATTTACTTTTAGAATTTTCTGCTAAGTCCAAGTATTGGATCGGTTTGAAACGCAATAGCCTTGGAACGTGGATGTGGGATGATAATGTAAAAACTTCATTTAAAACTTCGTTCAATACACATTATTTCAGTCCACAAGTCCCTATACAGGATTAGATGATCCAAACGGGCCTGGAGACTGTGTGTACTCGGCACAGACTACGGGCTTCAAAAGCAAATGGTTGTTTTACAAGTACTTCTGAAGTCATACAATTCCGCTTTTCAGGTACCAAGCAGATTGCAACAACGAGGCATTTATTTATGCATGTCAAGGGCGGCCTTGTGACTCGAGCTATTATTGCTTCTGAAAATAAATAATCGAATGATGAATTATACAATAAAATAATAATTTTGTTTATTATGCCCGGAAAAAAACCACCCAAGCAATAAAAATCTACATAACAAATGGAAAAAGCGCAATAAAGATAACCGGAAATAATTCGACGTCAGGTCGAAGGGGCAATTTTATCGGCAGAATGATGGTTTGGCGATGGAATAACGGGGCTTATCACTGGCTATCGATACTCTACACATTTAATGCGTCCCATTGTCATTGAATCTGTCCTTCTAAACTGTATTTTATCAATTCGTATTTTCTAAAATACATGTTCTTCAAGCAAGCTTTTCGCGTTATTCTTGGAAAATTAAATTTGTCAGGTCACACAATGAAGGGATAAACGCTTATCAGCACATTAAACATCATACATTGTCACACTCTCACGCGTCTAAAGTCACTTCTTCTCTCGCATTGAATATGATGACACGGGTCGCCTTCCTACTTATTACATTCCTTATTCAAGGTGACCTTTTTCAAATCATTTAAAAGCTTACATTCATATTCAGGTGCACATTCAACGGTGTTTTCTTGTGATGAAATATATCGGGTAACTTTATTTTTTGAACGCTACAAAAATTCAATCCACAGATTTCCGACGGCCAGCACTATCAATCAGGGAACTATACCTGCGTCGTTTTTCAAGGGGTTTGTCACCATTTTACAACAAGGTCTTTTATTCACTATCAGTTCGCAGCGCAGTGCAAAACGCAATTTGAAAGTGCTCGGGAAAAGTACCTCTCGCCACTAGAGTTATTTCTAACATCACCTTTTTACCTCGGAATTTCTATTATCAAATTCCAGAGCACAACCACTGCAACGGCCACGGGAATATTTTTGGACGATGGTACTAACAAATACAGGTTAGGGCTCATTTTCAATGGTTTGACCAACATGCTCATTGATTTTTCCGACCGCTTTTCTTCAGTCTGGCCGAGGTGGCCAATTCGCCGGGTCATTGCGTTACTGGAAGCGGTGTGTGGATTGTCACCACAATCTTGGAGAACTCTCAAATCGACTGTTCATCCGAGATTTCTATCATCTTCTCCTCCATTCCACTATCGATCTTCGTTGCTAATGCTACGCTCATTGAGAATAGCACGCCCTCTATGAGAGGTAATGAAAACAAGTCTTTTTCGGGTATCTCGGCGGATAAATGGCTCCGTTGAACCATAAATATTTTCGGAGTTACGAGATTTAAGCCGACTAAATTTCAGGCACACTCGTTTCTCCTGCAGCTGGTATGAGAATGGAGAAGATCCAATGCTCGTTCGATGACCATGTAAAGAATTATTTGGCAATTGATTGGAATAGAGTGGCGGTTGGGAGTACGTTATTGACAGCCGTCCATTTCTAGCGATCTTTGCAACTTCATAACTAGCGATCGTTTCTGCGAAGTAAGAGACGACCGCTAGACATGAAGTCAGACGGTCAGAAATGAGCGGCTGTCAATAACGCACTCCCAACCGCCACACTAGATAGGCCTATTGAAAATTTCCAGGACACAACAGTGACAATGTACTCGGGTGCGGGAAAGACTACGGATATGCTTTATGTAATGGAAACATTTAGGTAAATTCTGATTTATGTGAGTATCTAATGCGCCCAAAAGATTAATTTGATTACTTTCCATTTCAATATTGCGGTCTCGCCATTAAAATAATATTATTAATGAACTTGCAGATGTGACCAGCTTCCAACAGCATACGTCGCTTTCGAAAACGTCATCACATATGAAGTGGCGGGAAAGACCCAGAGCAGCTTCTTCGAATTCTCTCTTACCAGCAACTACAATGATGGTAGAATACGATTTCGTTTGCACTTGTTCAACACACAGACGCTACGTAATTTATTTTTTATCAAAACAGAATGAATATGCTGATAGAAAATACGTATATTCTTTGGGCCGATACGATGCATGGCATATTTTAATCAGATAGTCATATTGTGTAATAAATATAATAAATGTGTGAATGACAGGAAAGTCTCCACTTCTTCCTGGCGATCATGTGACTGTCGCTTCATCCGGACAAGCAGACAACTTGCAGAATCTTCACCCGGATAGAAACCATGCCAGGTTTCAGCTCAGGTGATTCTCAGATCTATTCCTACGTATTTCAAAGCCTTCAAATGTATTTCACTGTTTTTCTTGTTGCAGTTCCGAGTCCACAGTGACGGCTACAGGAAAAATGAATTTCGATCCTCGCTTAGGAGGAACCATCGAATTGACTGCCCAAGGAAGATTCTACAACAAGACTCAATCATTCACTGGAACCAATCTAACCTGGACCGTCTATGCTAACAGCTTTGAAGTACGTACAGTTACTCGCGGAACAGGAAGAGCGTTTCTGGTCACTATAATCTTAATTAACCCTGCCACAAAAGCTTTTTTCTCATAACTATTGAAAGAATTCGAGAGTTGAAATT
Source organism: Diplogasteroides magnus (assembly GCA_014805445.1). Classification (NCBI taxonomy): domain Eukaryota; kingdom Metazoa; phylum Nematoda; class Chromadorea; order Rhabditida; family Diplogasteroididae; genus Diplogasteroides; species Diplogasteroides magnus. Next base: position 7,775 of record JACMIF010001145.1, on the reverse strand, counting down.
GCGCGTTTAGGTGTCGCAAATTGAAAAGCGCCAGTTTGCATGATTTAGGTTCGCTATGTGACTGCAGGCACTCCTGATCAAGTGTGGATCAACAACGATCGATTCGTCATTGACATCGCAATGGACAGTAAGCCACCAGGAAGGAAAAACAGGCCGCACATTCGATTTCAGTTCTGCCCTCAAATCTTACAACTCCATCTCCTCCAACTACTCAAACGCCCCAGCCAACGACTAGACAGACCACAGAAGTGACAAGCACAGCACATGCGGCCACCACTACTCCATCGAAACAGAATACGACACCTTTGCCTACTACTGGTAAGCGCATCTCCGGAAGCAATGAAAATTATCATTATTAATGTGTTTCACTATTGACATATGAGCGATGGTTTTCAGCATTAGCGCTCGCTGCTTCGGATATGATTGGATAAAAATATATAAAACAAATTAATGATCATATTTTGTTTGTTTCAGTCACCCCCTCCCCTCCTTCTCCATTCGACTACTGCTCATGTCAAGCCAACACTTCATGGATCGATGTGGTTTTCCTCGTGGATGCCACTGCTTCCATGGGACAGGATGGACTGGACTTCGTGAATATTTTACGGGCGTATTCATCAAATTTTGTGATGATGAAAACTAAATCAATGGTCTATTGTAGCAGATATGAGGCGTTCAGGAGTAATCTGCCCATTTATGGAAAATGATTTTATTGTTCGAATTTGATTTCAGGTCGTTGCAATGATCCAGTCCACTCTTGCCCAACTCACATTCATCCCAACGTCTAACGGTAAATTCTACACACGGGCTGCTGTCGTGAGCTACGCGAAAGACGCTCAGGTCGGAAATTTTCCGCGCTCAGTACGACAACTATAATGTGCTTGTTATTTGGCATTGCCTTGAATTGCTAAATTTTGCCAACGGTGAATTATGAATATGCTTCATGAAACGTTCCGTACCCAATAAAATGGAATGTGATGATAACATTGAAGATGGGGAGGATCTTCAAAAAATTAGGGAATCTTACTCTATTTCATCAAAGGATACAATGGGTGCTTCAGGTGATCCGAGACTTCAGCAACCTCACCTCTTACGACGATCTCTTCCAGCTGGACATTCCACTGAAAGGCGGTAACGATGTCAACATCTCCATGTATGATCCAGTGATGACCCAACTGAACTACCGTACCCATTTTAAAACCATTGGTTCTTCTATTATAGAAAAAAAAAACTTCCCAGGGCAATTTTCGTCGCGATGGACATATTCGATCGCTACGCGGATTCGAGACGAAATTTCACACCTCAAGTAATTGTGATTGCTGCGAATGCATACAAGTGATTTCATAATCAATCGATAAAATCAACAATGTCATAAGTTTAGAAATGACGTGCACAAAGTAGCGGATGAATTCAAGTCTGGCGGTGGAATCATTGTGACTATTGGCATGTTTCTCTACTTCCTTCCAAAACTGAAAAATGTATTCTTCTTTTTAAAAAGCATATGTTCATGTGGTTCCAATGGCGGTCTTTTTGCCTAAACTCATTTAATTTAATGCGAATTTAACTTTTTCAGACTACGTCCAAAGAGGAGAAAGACCAACGTCTGGACTGCTATCTCTGTCAACACCCGGATACTCATTCACCAACGATGACAACACTCGATTCGACTTCCACGATCTTGTGCAGGCATTCTGTGATGGTGAGATTAGCAGGCATTGTCTTGGATAATAATAATAAGCAGGCTGAAATATCTATTAGTGAAGTCACATTTAAGGAACTTTGTTATGAAAAACAACATTTTAAGCTAACTGTTATTGCAAGGACGACTGGATTCCGTATGTCATAGACAACAACGAACGGCAGATTCCAAATGGTGAGCTGCGAATCGTTCTACTACTAGGTACATATAATATTTACAACACATCTCGATACCATGGTGCAAGCACAGTGCATTGACATGTAACATTAGTTTCAATGGTCTTTTCCACAATAATGCGTAATTAATAACTTCGCGAAACCTTTCTAATTATACCGGCTATTACTTCATATTTGCCTTTACAGGTGGCTGCTACAAACCCTCAGGCATCTCTGCCATTCAACCAGCGGCTGCCAATGCATGTGCGAAACAGAAGGCCTTCCTCTCCACCATTCACGACAACGATAAACAATTCTTCCTCATGGGCTGTTAGTGTTTGTTGAGCATTCCTTTTCCATTTATGAGAGTTTTGCGAGAGAAAAAATTTTACAATTAGAGACTTGAGAACTATTTTTGTGGCAGGATAAACTTATATTTAGTGTTTCGCATTCGGAAGTTTTATCTTTCTCAATTTGTGTAATCGGAGCGATGAGATCGGTAGTGAGCCCGAATATGACTATGACGCTAGAATTCCCATCCTTCATCTTACATTTTGAAAACCATTTATATATGTTCAAATATCTTTAATTTGCACCATATAATGTCATTCTGCTCTAGTGAAGCGATCACACTCGGGGTTCTTTGTGAAATTAAGAATAAATTTCAGTATTCTCCACCAAGACGAAGTATTTCATCGGGTACGAGCTGAGAGACGGAATGTGGCAGTGGGCGGATCAGGTAAATAAACTCATAAGTAATGGAAGTTGTATGAGCTGACTACATCTATTTCTTGTGTGTTCACTTCTCCTCAAACTGGTAATCAACAAAAAAAAACTGATGCAATATATGCACACTGTTATAAATATGGTTCCTATATCTTATCTGGTTTCACTCTACGGTCAAACTCAGAATTATATTTAAACGACATGTAAAAGATATTATAGAAACCTCCTTCAGCTTGAATATTTTCTTGATAACCGATTCAGTCGACTAACACGTTCACCAACTGGGCAACGGGTCAACCGGACGGATCGGGGAATTGCGCCTTCTCAGTGCAGACTACTGGATTCAAAAGTGCTTGGTTGGTTTATGATTCAGCAGTGTCTGGTATAAAATGTATTTTGCCAAGGTGGAAGCGACGTTTTCCAGTTTGAACATCTCATATGTTTGATGTGAAACATATGTATATCCGTTTTATATGTGTTGAAATGGTTTTAGGCACACCACAGTACTGCTGTTATATTTTAGTGACATGTCCAAAAATTCTAAATAGTAATAAGGTAATAAGTATTTGCACACTTTTTTATTTGGCCATAACTTTGCTCAAAGTTATCG
>JACMIF010001144.1:9713-26723 GCA_014805445.1 Diplogasteroides magnus | reverse complement strand
AGAAACGTGAAATCTAATTCCCAGAAGCCGAAAAATTCCGTAATTTCGTTAATGAAAATCACAGCAAACAAAGCTTTTCCTGGCACACTGAATATGTCAGACCATGTGGTATTTACCAACTTAAAAAATCAATACTAAAAAGCCAGATCATCGTTCGTTTCCAGCTAGAAAAATGCTAGGGGATGTCAGGGGATTCCCCGGGACTCCCCGGGATCCCGCGTCAATGGGGGATTGGGCTGGACAGTAAACACAGTTCTATTCTATAAGTTGTTATCCATTGTTACCGACTGTTTTGCAAGCATAGTTCGAAACGGTAATGTGTGGCACTAACAGTCGTTGAATTTATAAATCTGACCTGTCTTTGATGTTTATTTACTTGGATTTCTCGCTCTTTTCCACCTACTCGCCCTCCATCCATAACTACAAGAAACAGCATTTGTTAGGTACGATTAATGAATAATTTTCTCAACTTTTTCTTTGTTGTTGTTATTTTTCACTAATTTCCTGAAGCTATTTACACGTTGTTACTGCCGCTAATTTATTAATGAAGCTGTTTTGATAACGGTTTGGCTCATTTGAAAGATATTGCTGTTTGGTACGGCAGGAGTGTGATGGCTCTTGTATCTGCTTGGGGTTGCTGTAATTAATTGACCTTGTACCAGGATATACTTTTCAGTGATGTCAGACTTACCCTCTGTGGAGGATCTCGGCCATTGGGTTAGTGCGTGTCTCTTGGTATATTCTGACCGCAGCGCTTCCGTGAAAGCGTTGCGGTCGCTTTGATCGCCCGTTTGTGATGTCTATCTTTAAGCGAAGTGTTTAGATCGAGAAGAACACCACACTATGCGAGGAGTACGCGTCGATGAAGAGAGACTGCTGTGCGGTTATATTCACGCGTTTATGCCCTTTTCTACAACTTGAAAATCCCGCGGGGACGTACCGCAGTTACCGGTAGTTGCGGTACTTCCCGTGGGATTTTCAAGTTGTAATCACTCGTTGTCAACTTGTGTATTTTTACAGTTTCCGTGCGCATCTCGAGCCTCCAGATGCAACTGATCAAGAATATCTTTGCCGTGAATCAGGGGCAGCCGGTCAGGCATCCCACCCCGACTTCTTGAGCATACGGTAGTTCAGGTGAATGTCCCCCTCATTGACGAGATCTCGATGATGTGCAATGACAATGTGGCTTCTGTAGCGCACGCATCGCAGCTGCTCGTGCTCAAGGTTTGTCCCTTTTCCACTCTGAGAGATATTTTAAAAAAATATTTTTTTTAGAATCTCGTGTTCCTGGCCAATTCGCAGCGATATTGGTACCCGAGGGCAGAGGTATATGAAGAGAGAATGACCGATGACTCCCCTGGTAGAAAAATTTCAGATAAACTGAGGGAGATTTCAGAAATATTAGTCATAGTTAACCTGAAATCTCCCTCAGTTTATCTAAAATTTTACTCAGTTTGTCTGAGATTTTAATCTGTTTATCTGAAATCTCCCTCACTCTCCCTCACTTGCTCACTTTACCAAAAGATTTTGTTCCAGGGTCATTCGAGCACTCCTCTCAATCTGAGGGCATCGCCTATTCGAGTCAAGGTATGAGAAGAAAGCAGCAAATTGAACTTGTGAAATCCACTGAATATCGACGATTCCCGTTTTCTGAACAATCTGGGGGAACATTCATTGAAAGCAATTTTGTGCTGCCAAAAGATGTAAACTCTTGATTCTTGCGTCCGCGACCAGGCTATATTGTAAGTAAAAGCCCCTTCTTTTATGATTTTTATTGCAGACCGAAATGCTGGATAATGACTTTTCGGAAGACAAAACAGCAGTTGGTCTGCTACAGAGAGTGGTGGTCGAACAGGTGTGCGATCTGATTTTGGAGTCAGACGCTGTATCCATGGCCGTTCGCCGGCGAAGCGAACGCGTTTGCGGGAGAAAGTTGTCGAACGTTCATGAATATGACTTCACAATCCGAACATTCCAAAAAACTCAGAACATGCTTACAGTAGTATTCAGTACAGGATGATGTTATGGCACGATGGCAACGCGGCATTTTAGGACTGCCATTTTAAAAATAATGTTCTGAAATATCGTCTTCCGAAAGTCCTAAGTGTCACGTTGTCCCGTTCTTTTCCGCTGCCCATTTTTAATATGAGAATGGCGGATAAATTCGATTTTTCCCTAAAACCTGCCCATGCATGGTCAGATTGTCGATCTGCCAGCACGTTAGAGAATGATGAGTGCACGTCTTAGCACTGCTTCATAAGGGAGAGCAGACAAATCTGATCGGGGCAGCTTGACCGCACATGCTTACCCTTGCAATCAGAATGGCTCGAATATAATATTTAGGAGAGTCCAACGGCGCCTGTCAAGAAGAGACGGTCCGGTCTTTCGGCCACCCGCCATATGTCCAGGGGCGCGGCCTCCAAGTTCCCATTCGGTTTTGATAAGGTTCATTATTTACTAAAAGTTAGTACAAGCTCAAACTGTTATTGTTCGCTAAATGTTCATATTACTGTATGATTGTTAGATAATCACATTTTCATATGTATAATTTGTATTTGTACAGCTCATCGCGAGTAAGCGGAAGGAGACGTGGAGGAAGCACGTGATGAATCATCCTACAAACTTGGTAGGTCGTAGGGGTGGCAGTTTGTGTGCGAAATCAGTTATGTTTCACTCACCGTATATTTCAAACTTATATAACTTCTGTGAAACATTCATTCATTCATTCATAACTAAACATAACTGGTCTCGCATACAAACTGCCTGCCCTAATTGCTCATTTTTTTAGTTCTTTCTTTAGTTCTCTTCCAAATTAAAAAAGGAGCTTAATATGGTTTCTAAAGCGGTAAGGTGCTAAAGATAAGAAACGTAGAGAATATGGAAGGTGTGCAGCGTGTGATAGAGACGATGAAGAGATCGTATGGATTACGGTAGTTTATCGGACCTGGTATAGCCGTTCCAATTGCAGGTGCTGGCATTCGGACTGACGTCTCCCATACTCGAGTGTCCGTACTGCGATGAGGAGCATCCTGCAGGCAAACTGGACATGCACTCGCTCAAGTGAGTGACGGGAACTGAAGACGAGCCACTGGGCACAAGAAGGGTACGTGACATTTAGGAACTGTTATTTGGGGAGCTCTTTTAGTATGCGAATTCGGTTATGTTTCACAGTTCCCATATCTCAACTCATAGATTTCGTGAAACATAACAAATATCGCATGATAAATGCGAACACCGATTCGGGCCGTCGACTCTGCAGGTTCCACACGGAGGACAGGGAGAGCTGTACGGATGCGTGCACTGCGACACGTGGTACACATCGTTGAAGAGTGCCAGTGAGCACTCGAGTAAGAGATGCAGTCGACCGCTCATTCCCAATGTAGGTTTATTTATCGATTTTATAAAACTATTTTCATAAATACTTTTTTTTCTAACTATTTTGGGGCCATGTGCATGGAACTCATTTCCGGGAAAATGACGCCACAGGCGTTCCCTCCTATCCTAGTGACGTCATTTTCCCGCAGTTCCATGCACACGGCCTTAGAGCAAGAAAATCAATTCAGACGACCCCTCTGAGTATTCGTAGTATCGAGGAGGCGAGGAGGGCCGAGGAGGCACATGCCGCACGCGCCAAGTTGCTGGCGACCTTCTCAAGTACACGCCTGAGGAATCGCCAGAAATCAGGTGCGAATCGTGTGGAATGTCAAGTCAGCCATAGACATTTGCGTCATAATGAAAAAGGACGCTTGCGCCGTTGGATTGATGAACTCGATGGCGCACCTCTCCCATTTCACCATTATGGCGCTACTGACCATGGCTGACTTGACTTTCACCCGCCAATCGTGATAGTGTAATTTGAAACCTAGTGTATTCTGCATTTTGAAAATGTGAGCCTAAAAATTAATAAATAGATGATTGGTTCTAGAGCCGGAGACGAAATCGATTAATGATGCGGAGATGGACACTGCGGTGGTCCAAGGGGAGGAGGAGGCTGCTCCTGTTCGCACTGATGATAATCAAGAGATGGGTGAGCTTCTTGCATTTTTTAATGTGTAGGGAAATGCGTACTGTGAGTTGTAGTGTGCCTCCAATACCACACGGATAACACAAGCATATGTTTCTCTACAGGCTTAGAGGGAATGAGGGGTGAAGGTAAAGGTCCTGAACCTTGATCCCGTCCTTTCACAGGGTTTGGTGACCACCTTGACCTCCTTGGGACCGGACTTTATATAGGGATGGGGCAAGGAATGTCTTCCTGCACCCTTGCACGGGCATTTGTCCTCTCATGTCCTCCGTTGATCGGTACATCCCTGCCTGTAACTGTAATCACTCTTATGGCCACATCGATCTCGCTATCCAATCATCACACATCTCTGTGCGTATTTGGAAGGGATGACGACATTTGCGCACAACTGACCATTACTCTTTCAGATTTAGTTTTCTTGATTCGCTACCAACTTTAATGTTACGGTTTTTCAAGTGATTTGCAAGTCGAAGGAAAGATGAAGAGATCAGTCCCCTGTCTCAAAGTGCAAGAGTCCCTTCCCCTGCAGAGGGTTCATTCCTCGTCCCACAGTGTTTCGGAGTGTAGGGAGAGGCGGACATTGGGCAAAATGCCAAGAATAAGGCAGTTCGACGTACCCTATGGCGAAATACCGTATCATTCATGATCATCAACGGTGTTTATTGATTGAAAGCGTGATATATCGATTGAAATTACGGTATTTTTACAGTAGTCAAACTGCAACTCTTTTTTTGGCTCGGTGCCAAAGGTCCGACTATGAAACGCTGTGCGTCCCCCTCACGTACCTACCGGTATATAAGTCTCCCTCCCCTCTGATAAACTCTCTCCTACCGAACCTCTGCCTCTATGTCCACACTATCGGACTCGAACGATTGCTATATAGCTCTTGCTATGGTTGAACCTACAACTGTAAACTTGCTTGACTCGACGAGACAAACAACATTCCTGTTGGTTGCGAATCGTGAAAATGAAAACTGACGGAGTTACGAATTGTGCGCAAATGGTGTCATCCTGTTTTGGAAATGCTGACCTAAAGATCAATAGTCTATAGATGAATGTTTCTAGAGCCGGAGACGAAATCGGTGAATGATGCGGAGATGGACACTGTGGTGGTCCAAGAGGAGGAGGAGACTGCTCCTGTTCACACTGATGACAATCAAGAGATGGGTGGGCCTCTCTATTTTACAAAAGCTAATTTAAATTTAATATTGCAGATTCCAAGCCGAATTCGGTCTCTGATAAGGAGGGAACGGTCGATGTGACTGGATATGAGAAGGAGGATGCAGAGGAGAAGGAAAAGAAGATTCCAGTGGATGATGAAGATGACGAGCCTGTGATAGTTGATGTGTGTGGCGATTAGGAGGTAATAGTATTTATAGGTGGAGTTTGTGAGTCTAGTGCCGAGTACTGGTCGTTTGCTTCACTTCATCCTACATTAATATCAGTGATCATGTGTTTCGAGTATACAACGTCTTGTAAATCCACAAGCGAAACCTTTTCCTGGTCTATGATCACGGAGATGTACTCTGCACTCGATCCATTCAGACAAACTCTTAATACAAATGAGTGTTTTAGGTGTCGCCGCGCAAGACACTCCGAAGATTCTTCTTAAGCGTTTCTTATTCTCCTAGAAGTAGCATGTTTTAACGTAATAGTATTTCCATCACAGGGTCTTTACTCTGAAGATTTTGTATTTTTCAAAAAATATTTCCGGTTTTAATGATTCGTCTAATATTTTAACAGATGTATGACATAGCAATTTAAGAGGAAAATATTTACAATTTCTAGAACTGTTGTTTGTGTTTTATCGATTTCTCTGAAATTGTTGCTAGTATAAAGCGTGGAAGCAACTGTGCACGTTCTTTTAGAGTGGTTATTCTCTTCTGAGTCAGCAGCAAATATGTGTATTTATATCTCGAAAGTCAGGAATATTCTTCGCTATTCCGCTCGCTAACGGGAATGGAGTTGGATTACGGTAAGCAGAGTTGCGACACGCGCTTGCTCTTGCGCGGTAGAGCGGGCGGGCGTCCTCGGACAAACTAGAGCAGGGCTGCCGCAGTTAGGGTGCTGACCTGCCGCAGTGGGGGGAGCAGTAGCTGCGCGTGGTAAAGGTGCAGGCCTGCCGCGAACATGCGCCAGCCCTGCATCCTAGCTGCGGCAGCCCTGCACACTAACTGGTACAGCGCCGCCCCGAAGCTGCTGAATTGCTGCGCTTGAGCCGCTGTTACTACTCTTAGTGGCTAAGTGAGACAACTCTTGGAAATTTGTATGATTCCTATGAGCAAAAAATGTGCAAAAAGTCAAAACAGGATCTAAGTTACTTCTTTTAACGGTTTAGTGATCTCCGATCCATCGTTAACTGATATCCTATTATGGGAGTTGAACCACCTCGCGAGGTGCGCGCTGCTTTCGATCCGATTGTGCATTTGCTGCTATGCAGCTGCGAGCTGCGAAACAACTGCGGCAGCCCCGCTCTCGTTTATCTGAGTATGTTTTTGTCCACGTTCGACCCACAGCATTTCAGCTCCGGACATTAGCGCTAGAGCGCAGATAACTCTGCATCTCTGCCTTCCGCTAGGCAGAGATGCAGAGCTCCGCCGCTCCTGAGTTGTGCGATTAAACCAAAACCGGACTACTTATGAAACCTTTACTGCGCACACCAGATGGGGTTGGAAAAGGACCAATCGATAACTGTAATATCGATTGAAATTACGGTTATCGATTGAAATTCCGTATGTACGGTAAATGTCGCTACAGGAAAAAAGTTGGCAAAGTACCAGGGGTAATTTTTTGGCACGTTGCCAGAATGTCCGCCTCCGCCCCCTCTCTGAAACGCTGTGCGACCCTGCGACTCGTTGAATGTATTGCGTGTTTTTGTATTGTTCAATCTGCCTCTTTGGCAGGGATGAATTCTGGGAGCGGCCGGAAGAGTGTTGAAGAGCGACGGACACGGGTCAGTCATGTTAATTGGCTAACGATGCTTATCGGAATTTAAGATGGGTATTTATATTTTTGCGCTAGTCGGGAAAATCTCTCTCCTCACATTTTCTCTCATATTCTCCAAACAAAAGCTATTTTTTTAGTTTTCAGATTCAGAGGAACGTATACTTATGTGAAGAATACGCCGAGACAGTGGGAAACAGTAGTGAGTGATCTTTAAAAAAATTCCAGACACCGGTTGGTTGTTGGAATGCATACACGGGCGCGATTGTGACAAATTCAGCATGCAATCCTGCAAGGTCAAAATGTTCGATTTTTCACTGGAATTGAGCCCTTTCGTTGTGAGCCCCCTACAGGGGCATGCTTGAGCACGAATCCTGCCCATGTATGCTGCGTATTGTCGCACACACACACACACCCTTCCCTTTTCGGCTTGAATCATCTCGAAAGAAGAGCACGATTGTCACTTCAGTGATACCTATAGTAATATGCACAGTAGATCATTCTGTTCACAAAGAATATTTTCTCGCTTAGTTCTCAAATTTCACCAATTGTGAGTAGTTTTCAATGGCGTTGTTTTCCAGCATTCCCACGAATCGCCGCTCTGACAACGAAGCTCATCTTGGAAGTCTTTGACTCTGCCTACGGTTATCCTGTGAGTAGTCCTGAATATACCTTCTTGTTTTGCCATTCACTAATCGGTTCCGACAGGAAACTCCTCATCGATGCGATTCAGAATCGCCATAGTTTATCTGTATTTATAACTATCTCTGCGCGGAACTCAGTTGTGCAGAAGTGTCACTTTCGTACGATTGGGTTATTTTTTTACAAATTGAAATAGATATGAATACTGTTGTTAAGCCGACCCAGAATCTCATCGCTCAGTTGACGGATCTGGTATGGGAGGTTTATCCTGCGAGTATGGAAGAAGCCTCGAATGTACTGATCGTCAAGGTATAATATTGGTGGGGTGACGGTTGCACAAACGACATTTGCACAACTCGCTAAAACACATTATAAAAATTTATCGTTTGTGTAAGCGTCACGACTCCATATTATTTGTTTGCAAAATGTTTTAAAATGAAGAATTCTATGCATACGATTACTCTCCAAATCATCAATAGCCTTTCAGAATATCATGTTACTCGCTGAAGTTGCATTCGAGCGACTTGAAGATTATGAAGGTACGTTTTCGTGTATTGGATTAGAAAATGTGGATTTAATTCAATTTTGCTGCAGTGAGTAGTATTTGCAATGACTAAGGTGTTAACTTTTTCTATCCTAGAGGAAGTTTAAAAAATTGCGAATGAAACATTCTTTGCTCCGTGACACAAATTCCTTGTTTCTGTATACGAAGTAGCGTATGCCTCAGGTCCCTCGGTGCCTTCTGACAACAACGGACCTCCGCCACTGCTGCTGAAGGCGTCACCTGTCAGGCCCAAGGTGAGACTACTGTGTAGACCTCATCTAAATTTCGTGTTAATGTTGTTTTTCCATATTTGCCACCATTAGGGCGAAGTGGACGTTATCGTGCATCAAAGGGATGTGCTAACAGATAGAGAATATGATAGAAATAGGGGAACGGAGATTCATTCGCTCGCGGTCACGTTGTCGGTCTATTGCCGGTTGCACAGCTGTAAGAGAGCGTAGAGGCGGTATCCATGAGCGTTAGTCACGGGGCCGGGACCAGGCCAGGTGAGGCAAATCGGCGAACCCCCCTCCCCCATTCGCCTGATGACGTCATTATCGCCAGTCGTTCACGCATACAGCCTCATTGCCAACTTCATTAGTTTGTTTCTATAGAGAGAGGTGGACGACTCCTCCATCGTCCTGTCCGATGACGATTCTGTCGTGGTGTTGAAGGAGTCAGTGACGATGAGATTGACTGGAGGAGAAGATGATAGGAGGGAAGAGGAACAGATGAGAGAGGATGAGGATGAGGGGGAGGAGAGCAGACAGGAGTTAATTGTGAAGAAGGAACCACTGATAGAGGTATTTCCTTGTTCCGTTTAGAATAAACGACGAAACTCTGCCCATTCCAGATTGTTGAGAAGCCTGCAAGAACGGAGGACAAGGGAAAGGATGCGAGGAAGAGTACACAGAAGTTGACTGTGAAGAAGGAACCACTGATAGAGGTATTTCCTTGGTCCGGTTAGTCTAAACAACCGAACGCTGCTCTTTTCAGACTGCTGAGAAGCCTGGAAGAAAGGAAAAGGAGAACAGACAAGAGTTAGCTATGAATAATGAGGCAGTGGGAGAGGTATTTTCTTTGGGTGAAATACAACTACACCATGGACATTTGCGCCATAACAATGAAATGGACAGATACACCATCATTCTCACGGCGCATCTATTCATTTCACCATTACGGCGCAAATATGCTGGATGTTCTTGTCTTTACCCATTTTCTTGTTCCGTTTAGCATAAACGACGGAAATCTGGCTCTTTACAGACTTCCGAGAAGCCTGCAAGAAAGGGAAAGAATGAAAAGGAGAAGAGACAAGAGTTAACTGTGAAGAAGGAGGCAGTGGGAAAGGTTTTTCTTGTTTCGTTTACGAACGACACACGAAGGGACCCTGCCAGTTGTAGTAGGAAAAGAATGAAAAGGAGAAGAGACAAGAGTCTATACATTTACTTGCAAATCACTTGGTACCGTAACACTGCCAACCAACTCATCCGTTTTCAGACTGTCGAGAAACGAGCAAGAAAGGAAAGGAAGGGAAAGGATATTATGGAGGAGTGTTGCCAGGAGCTGTGTGACAAGTACGCCGCAGTGAGAGAGGTTATCATTGCTCCGTTTAGTATACAATATGGTGGTCGGCGAGCACTGCCGCTACGTCGCTAAGCTCGAGCTTTCATGAAAACGTGATCTTTTACACCAGAAACATAGTTATTTGTATAATATCTTGTTCGCATGGTCGTGATTTGATGAGAGTTCGAGCTTAAGGATTTATACGGTAGTGTATCGCATATGAGCCTTTCAGTGCATTAGTCGTATGTTTACATTCTGAGGTCGTATGTCTATAAAATGCAGAGGCAACAGCGCCTCAGAGAGTAGAGAGATTTGTGAAGATTTGGAGATATCAACTATGGTTTCTAAATCGGTAGTAAAGTGCATTTCTCATTCGTCTAATCCACTCGGAGCAGTTATCTATCGAACGTAGAGACAACAGCTGCATTGAGATTAGACGAATGAGAAATGCACTTTACTGCCGATTTAGAAACCCTAGTATCAATCACGTCACTCCTTTCCAGAATGCTGATAAGTCCGCAAGAAAGGAAGAGAAGGGAAAGGATGCGAGGACGAGTGCACAGAAGGTGACTTTGAAGAAAGAGGCAGTGAGAGAGATAATTATTTTTTCTTATTCCGCTTACTATGATAAACGATGGAACTCTATCAACGAGGCTGTCGCTTTCGGAACCAAAGTGCGCCCTTATTGTCAGTTCACTCATTCCAAAAGGCTGTCTATGATCAGCGAGAGAAAGATTGAGTCACCAATGAGCACAGACAGGAACTTTGGTTCCGATAGCGACACTAAACTTTCGACCAACCTGCCCCCTTTGCAGAGCGTTGAGAAGCCTGCAAGGAAGGAAGTGAAAGAGAGTAGTGGACCTGCACAGGAAAGCGATGTTATTGAAGACGGTAGAAAGACGAAGAGATTCTCCGAGAAGACGCCAGAAGTGAGCAAGGTAATGCTCACGTAAACTGACAATGAGTTGAAAACCAGTTTCTATAATCATGGCTGAGAGGCCGGAGCGCACCTGCGCCGTTTTGGTGATATTGACACTTGTGCCATGACAATGGCGGCACTGATGGCGCATCTTGTCACTTCACCATTAGGGCACAAGGCCCTTGGCACTTCTGTCCATCACCCATAATCACGGCTAATGGTCAGTCAAACGACGAAATAACACGCAAATGAGAAATTGCTTAGGAGGAAATTAAGAGAGAGGAAGGTTCACACTTCGAATGATTCAGTTTGATGCATAATATTTTGCTGTTCCATTTAGAGCCAAACTACGGGACTCTGTTCAATATCCTATGTCTTATTGTAGCGCAATCAACTCGGCTCGTCCGAAGATGTTAATAAGAAGGCTGCGGAGAAGGGAGATGACATGAAACCGATAGCCGCAAAGGCCGAATCAAGCTACGATTGGATGTTTGCTGCTCCCGATTCTCCTGATATTGCACCCAAAGCAACCAATCATGACAGAGCAGTGAGCATTTTCTATATTTAGTTGCGTGCTCAATTATTCAAGTCCAATGTGTAATAAATAACATAAATAGGCATATATTCTAACATTGATTAGAGACGAACACGCAGCTGGATCGTACTATCATACTTCCACCTTTTGGGAGCCCCTAAAAGAGAGAGTGTCTGTCGGACAGTCTCCTAAAAATTTGTGGCCACCCCGAAAACAGTCAATGACGATATTGCGTGATTCCTAGGTTCCCCATGTTTAGTTAGGCGGTTTCCTAGTCCTAGTACATGCCATTCCGTTCTCTGTAATCGATTTTTGATATTCAGCCGATTCGCATGGTGTCGTCTCAAGAGATTCAAGGACCGCGCGAAATGAGGGAGCGACAGGCGTCTATGAGCAAGGTGCTGTCTGATGAGTGGAGGGAGACGAACGGAAAGGAGGAGAAGAAGAAGAACGGAGATAAAGTGGAATCGTCGAAGGAATCGAAATGTGTGCCGTTCCTCAATTGCAACCAGCCGAATGCCACCAGTCAGAAGGCCAACTACCCCAGAGAGGTGCGCCCCTACTCTATTTTCACCCAGCAGTATTCAAGATGGCGCGATAGTTCTTCTGCCACTAGAACTCCCAGTTAAGTGCGAGCTACAACTTAGTTGTGTGAAGCGTTTCACTATGAACCTAGTTCCTCCAAACAGTCCATGATTTTTTTGTCGAGGTTCATTTAGTGAAGATTATGTTGAGTGTCTCCAAATCCATTTTATCGTCCATGCATGCAAACCTTTATTGTCGATGGATGGTCCTTCCTCTGATCTGATACGATCGTTCTTTGCAGCCCATACGTTTCCTCTCGCCACAGGACATTGGTCCGCGCGAGCATCGCAAGCGACGACCAACTGCGAGGATTCTTGAAATGATGGCTGACATGGAAAGGGAGTGGAGCGATGAAGACTCGATTGCCGGATCAATGTATCTGTCCGCATTCGCCAAGAACAAGAGAGTCAAGAAGGAGGTAATTAGCAGTGACGGCAAATGAGCTCCTAAAGTGGATTCCGTCACTCTGTATTCTCCAACGCTGGGGTCATCTCTATGAATTGGAGGAAGGCAACCGAGCGAATAAGAGAGCAGAGAGGCAGAATGAACTCTGAGATTTTATTTGCCGTCACTAGTGATTAGGATCGCAGTGTGCTTGCGAACTCGGTTATATTTCACCTGATCCTGTATCTGGAAAGTTATAGCTTTCGCGAAACGCAACCAATCTGGCATACTAACTGCCAGCCCCGTTTTATTTTCCATGTGAATTCCTAAAACTTTGGGCTGACGCGTAAAAGAGAGTGATTTGGATGCTAAAAACGGAGACAGGAGAGAAATTCGAAAAGGTTGATTTGGTTTTTCACACGCGCTCCATCACAATCGTTTCGGATGTTTCAGCATGCACATTCGCATTATAATCCCCAATGAAAAATCACTCGGAGTTGTTGTGTACAGGTTCGCGCGTGTGATTTCGCACAATTGAGTGTCAAAAACCAAATCAACCTTTTCGAATTTCTCTCCTGTCTCCGCTTTTAGCATCCAAATCACTCTCTTTTACGCGTCAGCCCAAAGTTTTAGGAATTTCATTCTTTTCCTGAAGGTTCCCTTCGCCGAGCAAACCCAAATGCTCTACTGCACACACAGATCACCTTTCTAGACAGCCTGTTGAACGCCCTTATACATGACATGGTAGTGCAGTGGTTGTGACCTATGGCTGATGGTCGGATGATCCGTGGTTCGACACCCACAGCAGGAATTGTTTTTGCCGAATTTTACCAAATTCTAGCGCATTATTTTAATCATTTCTCGGTTCATACTCGTCGAAAAATATGAAACCAAGAGGGAGTAGGTTTCTTGATATTCTGAACCCACCCGAATGTTCAAATTTTACCTAAAACAAACCTGAAGCATAGCTGTAAGCCAAAGTAAGCTTCATCTCGGCTTTTCACACGTTAGATCGAATCTTTGTCAACAGCAAGTGTGACTTAATCGCGAGCGGAGGTAAAACTACCCCTAGTACGATACTTCCATTATTTCCGTCGATATCCCCCGCTTTGGTATTTTTTGTTTGACAAAAAAAAGTAGAAATCGGAACGCATCGCAAATCGGCAACATTTTTAGCCATATTTCGATTCGCAGGCATCGTGCCAGGCTGGCAGACCCACCATTCGAAAGCTAATTTCCGGCGCTATTTTTTGATGGGTTTCACGGTTTTCTTCCAGCTCACTCTGGGAGCTGAGATCTCGAAAAGGGGTGCCCGCGTAAGGGTCAGGTAAACCAAATCAGCGCAGCGTTTCGCGCTGCGCGCAATATTCCCATTATTTGTCTTTTTTCTTGTTTATGCATTTCTTTCCAGAGAACTCGACTTCTGTCCGAGGAGACCGTCGATTCAACGATTGAGAGAAAGCCTACTGTCAAAAGGGCTCTTTCGCCGGTTCGTGTCATGATCTTTTGGCTGCTTTTTGTATCCAGTCCAGTGGTATTCATCGTCTCTATACAATTTTTGTGTATTTACAGAACGTTTGGCACATATTACACGACAAGATTTATTTTGCATGCCAGTAGCTAGCCTTTTGAGGGGGAAATATTACATTATTTTAACATGCAAGGGTGTCCCAAAGATGGACTTTTCAGGATCTGGAGGAAGGTGAAACGGAGGATGAAGTAGAAGCGAAGAGACAGAAGCGAGTGAAGAGGGCCTTGACTTTGAATGCGAACATGCCGACGAAATTCGTGAGTTTACCGTTTGTAGTTTGTAGTAGGGGTTCTAAATCGGTGGTAAGGTGCATTTCTCATTCGTCTGATCTCTGCAGAGCAGTTGTCTCTATGCGTTGATAGACAGCAGCTCCGAGCGGATTGGACGAATGAGAAATACACTTTATTACAAATATATATCCTCTAGTTTGTAGTTCTTTGTTTTTACTTTTTTGCGAGTGTAGTTAAATTGATGAGCGTTTACTAACCCGAGCACTTTCAGACAGCTTCATTTGTTCAGCTAACCTCGAGGTAGCAATGAAACATAAATATATTCATTGTTTAGATGGAGGCGTTCGAATGGCCGAACAGACGCGTTCAGTGTCCCTTCTGCGATGAAGAAATCGCCACCAGTCTTCTGGACGCGCACAGGCTAAGGTTCGCTGCAACAGAGCTGGGCTCAAAATACTGTGACACTCCACGACTTTTGTCAATTGTGGGTCTTGGCCGGAAATATGACATTTTTGTTGAATTTACTGTGGTCGCTCTGCCCAATTCTGATGCGCACAAGGATTCATCCCATAAGAGACTCGTACTCAATTATGCTAATTGGGGTTGGCAGTTTTTTGTTGTTGATAATTCGGCTATGTTTCACTGATCATATATCTCGAAAATAATAGTTTTTGTGAAACATAACCAGTCACGCAGGCTAACTGCCAACCCTAAAGTCAACTACAAAAACATTGCTCAAAAGGTTCCCTTCAGGATGCACGCACATGAGGCCCTCAAACTGTTCGGCTGTGACAAATGCCACCAGTGGTACAAGTCGCCCCTCAATGCCATCAAGCACTCCGCAACCATGGTACGTCATCGGGTTGGCAGTTTGAGTACGAGAATGGTTATGTTTCACGAAACCAATAACTGTCAAGATATAACGATCAGTGAAACATAACTGATTTCGTACATACACTGCCAAGCTCAGTACATCAGTATCCCTTCTCCAAGGAAGCTTTTGGCCCCCATCCCCTTCTTGACTACCTAAATCATTTGCGCTTTTGATATGGCCGCGACGCGTTGATTCACTCGTCGCGTGGTCTCATCAGTTAGTCGGTGGTGTTGCAGGGCTGCAAGCCGATGCGCATTCGCAGCATGGAAGAGGTCATGGGAGCGATTGGTGAGCGCGTGAAGAGACAAGCAACCGGCCACTCTTCACCAGGAGACGAGGCCGTTGAACTGAATACTTGGATGGAGAAGAATGTATTCAACGACGGTACGCGTTTATCCGGTTTTAGTGTGCTCAAGACCTCGAATCTACTCGTGAAGTGCACTCCTTTTCTCTAACTCATGTTCGAGCGGTTGTCTCTAGCTGATGCTAGACAACCGCTCGGAATTAGTGAAAAATGAATGTACTTTGTGAGTTGATTCGAGGTCTCTACTTTGTGCTTTCCAATCATAGGCCAAAAGGTGATGATGCAATAGCCTATTGCCAATAGGGCTCGAAGGCCGCGGGTCGCTGGGGAATGTTTTGGGTCAAAGGCCGGTCGGTGGGTTTAAGTAAAGTCACGTTTCCAGCCCCCTTTTGAACTATGCGTCAAATCTGAAAATAATAGCCTGTGCAGAAGTGAACGAGTTCATGAAACATGAACATTCATGGGAATTTTTCACAACCTGTGAACGAACGTTGGCTTGCTCCACAGTTCCACAGTGTTCCATGCTTGTAATAATTCTATGGGGTTGTCGCCAGGATCTCTACTTTGCATGTGAACTCTGTTTTGTTTCACTTCTTCTTCTTGATCATCATTGCGTAACTAACGCTTTCACGCAGGGTCCTAGGTTCTGTTATTTTTCACTGATGCCCAAAAATCTCGAAAATTATAGCTCTCGTCGTGAAACATGACCGTTCCCTGGCGAGAGTGTGAATGACCATATACAACGTTTTCTGGTTGACCGCATTTTATCATAAACCTCTATCACGTATGCTATATGATAATTGAAGGAGGCGAAAGAGGCGGGAAAGAAATAGAGATGTAGAAGAATGGGTCTTGTCGGAAAAATATCCCGAGAAAGCAAAACAAAATATGAAGAAACACGTTAGATAATGTCGCTAATCTATTGATCCAGTTGACTGTTGTAGAGACGAGAATTGACCGCAGTGAGAACGATTGTAGAGGAAGTGTAGATGAATAAGAATACCGGGCACTTCAGTCTGTACCACACAGATCCTTTGCGGTTCTTAGTGGTTGTTGTGATGTGGCAGGGCCATACGGGAGAGGCCATAAAACTTTGTTTCAATGGAGGATCGTGAGTCTGAAGAATACGAGTATGGACGAATGAAGATGACTTGATAACATCATGAGAGCTGTACTTAGGGTGTCGAATATGAGTCTTTTAGCGCATTCGTCTTGTCTTTACCGCCTGAGGAGCTGTTGTCTATAAATGCAAAGACGACAGCTCCTCAGTGAGTTGACGCACGACGAATTCACTAAAAGACTCACATGCGATACCCTACTGTCCTTACAATTAGCTGGAGGTGTTACATGACGATAGAGCAGTCATTGGGAGTATAGGAGTGGATGGAAGGAAGGGCTTATCCTTTTTCCGAAGACATGAATTTCATTGGTTGAGGCATGGATGAATTGTGGGTGAGTATACTGAAGGATGACAGGAAGGATGAACAAAGTAGAGGGGAGCCATCGAAGGATGGGAGGGGGATTGTGGGAAGAAGGAAATGGAGAGATGATGGAGGCTCGTTACTGGATTGAGCGTACGGGTCCATTTTTATGAAGCCAAGTGAGATTAACGGACGAGGCAATGTGAATTGGCGCAACTATAGAATCCGTCCGAACGGTCCCGAACCGTTCACACTAACAGACAACCAAACAGGGAAGGGAGTTCGAACCGTGAACGCAGCCGATGCACCAATTGTTGATGCACCGACGGCCAGGTATACAACCACATTTTATCATCAAATTCTATCACTTATATACTAGGGGAAGAGAGAAGGAGGCGAGAGAGAAATAGAGACTCGGGAGGATGCCATTCCTGTAGGAGCAAAAACCAATCTCGCATAGAAACTGCCAACTACCCGTGAATAAATAACTCCGTGACGAGGGTCCGTAAAA
>JACMIF010001143.1:10109-23949 GCA_014805445.1 Diplogasteroides magnus | reverse complement strand
TACTTGAAACTTACAGTAGTTTTATTACTTGTTTCTGAGCTGTTCAAATTTATGAATCGTTGCGTATATTCTTTAATCGCCGCATGAGCATTGTCATCTGCAATTATTGTTTCCAATTTGATCGACAGTAAAGTCATCGAACTTTCGTGTAATCCATTCGGGGCTGTTGCCTATAGGAGGCAGAGCCATCTACTCCGAGGTAATTAGATGAATATATTAGGTTGATGCATAAGTTTTGGCGCACTTTTGTTTCGTCTACTGTATTTCGTTATATATTGATGGTAGCCCCTATCCACAATTATTGTAGACTCCCCACACAATACGTCACTAGTTCTCACAGTCACCTGCTTCAGCCGAAGTAAAGAGGCGCGGCGCGATTTTTCGAAGTTGGTCGACTCGCGCTTTTGACCCTCTCTACTTGTGTGTGTCCTAGCTCTCGCAGTTGTGCTACCTCAAAGGTGTCAACAGAGAACATGTACTTGAAACTTACAGTAGTTTTATTACTTGTTTCTGAGCTGTTCAAATTTATGAATCGTTGCGTATATTCTTTAATCGCCGCATGAGCATTGTCATCTGCAATTATTGTTTCCAATTTGATCGACAGTAAAGTCATCGAACTTTCGTGTAATCCATTCGGGGCTGTTGCCTATAGGAGGCAGAGCCATCTACTCCGAGGTAATTAGATGAATATATTAGGTTGATGCATAAGTTTTGGCGCACTTTTGTTTCGTCTACTGTATTTCGTTATATATTGATGGTAGCCCCTATCCACAATTATTGTAGACTCCCCACACAATACGTCACTAGTTCTCACAGTCACCTGCTTCAGCCGAAGTAAAGAGGCGCGGCGCGATTTGAACTTCCGATAATCACTAATTTTTTCCTCGCTCAACTCTCAATATTCGCGGAATTATAGCGAAAATAGTGAAATTTGTCGCAAAAAATCATATATTTTGTCAAAAAGACGTGCCAAAACAGCGTTTTTGCGTACTGTGGTCGTATTTCAAACCGTAAATTGTCCAACTTTTGTTTTTATAATACTACTGCTATTACCCGTTAACTGGAAGAAGCATGATGTCCTAACTGGAGGTTGAACGTTTTTTGAGATTTTTAAAAGTTATTAAATTGGTCTCACTATTTCCGCTGCAGCTCTGCGAATATTGAGAACTGAGTGAGGAGAAAATTCATGGTTATCGGAAGTTCAGTTGGCTACATTTTCTCTGTTGGCACCTTCGAGGTAGCTCTACTCGCTGAGCTAGGACGCAGTAAAGTATAGGAAGAGCGGTCGAAAGTGCGCGAGTCGACCAACTTCGAAAAATCGCGCCGCGCCTCATTACTGAGGCTGAAGCTGGTAACTGTGAGAACTACTGAGGTATTATGTGGGGAGTCTACGATAATTATGGAAAGGGGCTATCATCAATAGATAAGGAAATACAGTAGACGAAACAAAAGTGCGCCAAAAGTTATGCATCAACCTAATAGTCTAATATTTAACGATTTAGAAACAGCTTTTCTAAACGCAGTATTTCATAAAGACGACAGGATGCAGCACCCATGTCCATTTTATAACCTTTGTCGTGAAAGCTAGGGTAGGCAGAAAGATTCGCATGCAGTTCGCGAACAGTTCATTTGGTTTTTTTGTTGAGAAAAACAGAATGAATCGTTCACGAATCGAATGTGAATCGGTCTGCCTACCGTATTGAATGCGCTTGTATTTTTCTGTTTTCTTACCAGTTGCAATGTAATAGACGAATAAGTTCGTTGAGACGACGATAATCACAGTAATAAAACAGCCGACATTCATCTAAAGTTCCCGTACCTCGAATTTCTTTTTTTATTCAACAGTAAACCCGAATGTTTTCACTCTAAACAAGCGAGTTTAAATAATGAGCAAATGTATTCATATTGCTCGCGAATGAATAAGAATGAAAATGCGTCGTGTAAGAATCCCTGCAAAAACATTACTATTGTGGGAATCGTTGTTTACAGTTTGCAAATGACGATTCATACTCATCGTTAATCGAACAATACGAAAGTTGATTCATCATAAAATGATAAATTTGTGAAGCAATTTCCTTCCGCTTCAGTAAAATCTCCCAAATTCGACAACGTTGTTTGAGTGCTAAGAAATGTACAGTTTTATTCATACAATTATGAGAGCTCATTACTGAAGCAATCAGGGGAGTCTGCCATTCGCTTCCCAAAGTGGAGATTAAGGGTTCAAAATGGGTATATTTGTCGTCGTCAGCGAGATTGTCTATCAGAAAATGAAACAACAACGCTGTGGAAAATAATGACTACAAATTTATTGATTTTCAACCCATGGTAGAGATCAATAAATTTTCTTCTCTCTAAACAACGCGCATAGTCTCATCTCGACTCTGGTTTCTAAATCGGGAGTATAGTGCATTTGTCTGTTGTCTGATTTACGAGGAGCGGTTGTCTATTGCATGAATGAGACAACCGCCCCTCGGGAATCAGACAACAGGCGAATGCACTCTACTCCCGATTTAGAAACCCTAATCTCAACCTGGATTGTGGATCTTCCCTGTCAGGAAGCGTATGTCAGACTTCTGGGACGGCTGCTTTAAAGAAGTCGACCGCTCAGAAATAAGAGATTAAGGAGGAATGATTAATCGGAGAGAATTTTTTCCTCCGAAAGGAATCTCCCGTGCAGCTATATTTAAGGCATTCTCGTTCCATGAGGTGCATTCGCAGGTGCATTGGCTATCATTGCAGTATTGCTCTGACTGCTATCGGTGACCGATCGCTTGAACCTCCTGCATACGATAAGGTCGAGTGCCATCTGAAATCATGCAGTACAAGAGCCAACGAGGGCCCACATTCCTAATGATTATCCCAAACGGTGTCGCTTGCGAGGCACCTAGTGCACTAGCCATGCCTCTACTCTCAGCGTTGCGGTTGTCTCTGCATTTTGCAGTCTACCGCAGCGCTGAGAGTTAAAGGAGCCACAAAGGGAGATTAATTTGCATGCATTTTCGGGATCACTTCTCTCCATTCCCCCTCCCCCCACTTTCTCGTCGTCAGATCTGTCTACTCTGACAACGAGAGAGTAAGGGAATTGTAGAGAAGTGATCCCGAAAGTGCATGCAAATAAATCTCCCTTTGTGGCTCCTTTGAGACATGACGAATGCACTGAAAAACTGGTATGCGACACCCTATTATCCAGCATCGTGTAAAGTTCTTTTTGTGGCACCATTGTTTAAGAATTACTATAGAAAAATCATCCCACCTCTCGAAAAACTTTGATGAATACAATAGAAGCGAGCACGTTTGCTCCGACCTGTAAGCCTTGATTTCACCGAACGAAAAGACATTGGAAACGAACCGTGATGTATGTCAGAAAGTCGAGAAATGAAATGATCAAACCGGGAACGTTGACGCCTAAATATTTTTGGTGAGTTCAGCAAGATTCATCAGACCAATTAGTTCAATAAACAGAAGATCAGTAGTTCAGTTTGGGATGAATAATAGGTATACGTGACGCACGAGCGTCATAAATAATTGCTTTATTCGAGCACAATTTCGTTTCATTTATCGTTGTGAATGCACTCAAGAATAACACCTGAAGTCAACAGGAAGTTGAGTGTGAATGCGCCTCCGACAGAGAACATTGGAACAATTGACTGCACAATGAGACTCAGAGAGATGGAGAGCTCGATCTTATTGCTCGCTGAAACCATTATGTATTAACTAGTGTTGTGCAAACCACTGGAGACCAGTGACCGACCCACTGGGAGGAAGGTCTGTATTCACTCTTTCAATGACCTTCCCGCCATTGGTCCACTGTGTGGAAGGACATCGAAACCTCTTCCCCCCCGCACAGTGGTCAAAATACCACTGAATCTTGCCACAGGATATATAATACATCTTACCAATGGGGGTAAGACCTTCCTCGCATTTTACAATGGCGGGAATCACTCTCTCGCATCCTTGCAATGGGAGGAAGAGGAAGAGGGCATGCCATCCCTTCCACCACTGCCCACCAGTGGTTTACACATCACTAGTATTTACGATCCAGTGTTATTATGCATCCCCTATCCCAACTGTTATTCCTAGTACGTGTCTCACACCTGAATGCCACCCCCTTGGTGTCTCATTTTTACGTGCTATTTCGTCGTCACGGAATATGTTACGACTGTGAGATAAATAGACCAGAGAAACAGTCCAATTAGGATACGTAATAGCAGAGTGAATCCCAAAGTGCGTCGCATACCTCTGTGCTCTCCATCGCATGGCCGTTTCTCTTGGCGAGACGACCGCGCGATCGAGAGCGCAGAGAGATGGAGTGCACTTTGGGATTCACTCTGCCAAGAGCGGTACGATCTACCTAAAAATGGGAAATATAACACATAGAAGCGATCCCGGAAACAATATGCGCAATTCAATCTAACATACGCTACTCGAGATCAAAAACACATTGTTTTTGTCCTATCATTTCTGTTTCTTTGCTCACAATTATTGAATTGTCATATAAGATATGAAACATAACTAAGAAGGGGTGAAAACGTACCATTTCTCGCATTATACGCGCGAATGTGTGATACAGTACGCAGATTCAGCACCACTCCAACGATGACCACGAACCAGAGATAGCCGACGTAGCACTAAAAAGTTTATAAAAACGGAAAATGCCAGCTCCTATAATAAGGCGCAAGCTAGGGTGTCGCATGCGGGTCGTTTAGTGCATTCGTCGTGTCTCCACTCTCTGAGGAGCAGTTGTCTCCAAAATTCACAAATAACCGCTCCTTTGAGAGTAGAGACACGATGAATGCACTAACGACTCGCATGCGACACCCTAGAGCAAGCGCTACGGAGACAGTTCCTGGCAGCCGCCGTAGTAATCAGTTGAAAACCTTGACCTTTAAACCTCAAGGTTTTCTCTACCTCTCTCAATTATCATACTCTCTCGTCGGTCTCTAACTCGTGATTTGCATAAACCTCGAGGTTTAACGTTGAGATTACTACGGCGGCTGCCGCGGCTGCGGCAGGAGAATCCAGACAGGAGACTCAGCTCAAATCTCACCTGTGAAATGGTGACACTCGGGGCAAAGTTGATGTACGAACACACATCGTACGGCTTGACTACGCCCAGGAAGATGACGCTAAGAGCGTGCATGATCTGGAACACGAGTGATAGAAAGAGTTCGTGAAGGAAAGGTGCAGACTGGCAAATTACCCGGTCTTGTCGATTTTACTGTTCAATGTTTGAAAATTTTCGAAATAAATATGAGGAAACGAAGAATGCTCTCACGTTGACTGATCCAATAACAAATGTCCCCATTGCCAGTCTTCTGCTCGTCATCTCCACTCCCCACAGCAACGCGAGATATCGTCCGATGGCTATTGCCTACATGTAGGCTAGTAGTAGGTATTTTAGCTGGCAACTCGTCAACTTTATGGGTTATGCTTCATAGAGGGTGAGTATGTCTTCAAATATATTTAACCTTGAAACATTAAAAAAACATAGAAAAAATTATGATTCGATTAAATGATTTAGTTCAGGAAATCTCTTTGAAATAAAAGATGCATTCACCCACAGGCACTGGCAGATACGACGCCGTCAAACAATTAGCGTTAATCTGCTTCAGAAGAGTGCAGACGCCTAGTGGAATAGGAAAGTCCTGAATGATGAAACATAATGAAAAACAGGTGCTCCATAGCCATTTGAGTCAAAACGATGAAATGGACAGATTCGCCTTCCTCGTTCTCACGGTGGAGGTGTACATTTCATGTTTGTGGCGCTCGTGTAACGCTCTTCACCCGCATTTAATGATTGTAAATTTTCAAGACAAAGTTAACATCTATCACACTGCAACAGAGACACTTCAGAGGTAGTAGGTTTACCTCTCCCGACACGGCGTATATGAACGTATTATAGAGAGTTGGAGGAAAAGCGAGCGCGGACTGTGCAACCGCGCCGAAGATTATGCTATTCTGATCGAAATATCATAATTTCATGAAGAAAACTAAATACCTGATACTTGGCAATCAGCTCCGTTCGTCTCCATGCACAATACAATAGGAAGAGCTGTAATTGGAAAATGTCGTTTTTTTGGCTTGGAAGGATACTGATAAACTAACCGAAGGCAGATAGGAAACCCAGAGAACAAGCGCGTTTTGTCCGGCGAATGAACGGTACGTATGTTGCACGACCACTTGTATACCCCAGTTCGACACACCGCTCATCGTAGATAAAGTTTTATTGTGTCTGGTTCTGAAACGAGTTTCAGATCTTTGGAATGTTGTGAATACGAAATATCTCAAGATCTGTCATAAGAAGAATGGCGGAAACCTTGTGAAAATATGTAAAGGCAAAAACTGCACGTACTAGGTTCATCCAGACTTCATACGGGCACAAACAATAAGATCAGTCGTACAAATAATTAATGACACATAATGAAAGAAAGAAAAGAACGCACGACTCGATCCGTAAATATAAATACTCCATCCAATAAGAAATGAGACTTGGAATTTCCCAAATGATCTTCCTAATTGAGCATTAGTGAGCCGAGAAATATTTCGAAGTAATGGTGATTCACAGCAACACTACTTGAATTTTTTTGAGTAGCTAACATGCTTCATCATTACCTTTGATTTTGAGAGCATTTGCTCATTCCACTCCCAATAGTCTCAATGCACTTTGTGAGAACGTATTTATAAGGGCAGAAAAACAACCTTTTTAATATGCTGGGAAATATTTTATGTCACACTTTGTTATGTCGCTAAACAATCACAAAATGATAGAGACAACAAGGCAACAAATAGACGAGAAAGAACACCGACAATATGGAATTTGGGATCAAGTGAATACGTTAACACTGCGAATTGTAAGAAACACATGGGAGACTGCAAACGACTGCATGAGTCGTTCACGTAACAAGAGCCCATTTTTTATCTTGTGAGAATATGTCCATTGAGGGCATGAATTAATGAAAGTCCATTCTTCTGCAGTGTGCTGAAAGCAGTCGAAAGAATCCATCTTAGGGATTCCAAACGGTAGTATATTATATTTCTCATCTAATTTTCACAGCGTAATATTTATATCTATTTTCGATGTTGCCCCGAGGGATTAGACGAATGCGAAATGCACTTTACTACCGACATTACTACTACCCTAGTCCATCTTATGCATTTTTTTCACTTTGGATATTGTTCATTTGCATACCTTAATTTTGAAGTGATCTCTTGAACAAACATTTGCATCATCAACACCATGATCTCACGTACCCGGCCATTCATTCTCATTGTCCGCCCTCGCGCAATGTGGTCGCCTCCTGTTTCTTCTCCCATTCTACCCTCCATGGCTCCCGCACGGATCGCCTCCGCTACAGTATGTTACCGTATTCCTGATGATGAAATCGTTCAATTCAGTTCGGCGTTCTCTTCCTGCTTCTCGTTGGCGCTCAATTGGTCATTGCAACGGTTGGTAAAGACTCATATTCTTAAAATATTCATTAATTCTATCTTGTGACTAGAGGCAAAAATGATCTTGAATTTGGAATGAATTCTTCAGAATGAATTCAATACGCCGTGTCGGGTCAACTTCTGTGAGGACAAGGCGAAGACCGAGAAGCTCGATTTCATCTTCGTAAAGCAGGACGGAAGATGGTTCGTCGTGGGAGGCACAGGGGTTGGGGAAGAGCTACTGCTATTAAATATCGAAGACCGGAAGCCCCGCTCCTTATCGAACGAACGCTTGCGCACTTGTGGTATTCACCTAAAAATAAGCCGCGCAAGCGCTGCGCACATTTCTCATCATCAATCACGACTGATGATGGTTGGTTATAGGGGTGGAGAGTAGAGTGGCTGGGTCGATTAAATTCATGACGAAGGGAAGAATTCAAATGAGGTTCGTTTGACGAAGCACGGTTCGTTCGTCATGACGAACTGAATTACTGTCTGTCCTCTCGGTCTGACCGGTCGTCTATGATGAGCGAGAGAGAATGATTCGAATATGCGCATAGGCGGAAAATGTTCCATTATACGGCGCTAGACAGTCAAGAATCACTGTCTCCGGTTGTTTTCTTGAGGGCGGTCCTTCTCTTTTTCTGTCTGTGCGCATCTTCGAGCCATTCTATCTCGCTCATCATAGACGACCGGTCAGACTGAGAGGACAGACAGTAATTCAGTTCGTCATGACGAACGAACCGTGCTTCGTCAAACGAACCTCATTTGAATTATTCCCTTCGTCATGAATTTAATCGACCCAGCCACTCTAGTAGAAATGCCAGCAGTGTAAATAACAAATTGGAGATTTTAATTTGAAATGTGAACATCTCTTCAGTCGCTCCGTGGTCGTCGGGTGGAACACCTTGGTCGTCGGGGGCCGAGCTACCGCCCGCACCTCCCTCGCCCATCTTTGGATATCCTCAGGTATTGATTGACTGGGATATTGATTGATTTGACCCCCTGCCAACTGATTACTGCAGTCGTTTTGTTGCAGGGTCCACTACCGCCCGGCTCGATGATCGCCTCGGAACAGCTCATCCCCGCCAACTACGATCAGGCAGAGAAGAGGGCGCTCAATGAGAACACTGCACTTTCATTCCAGGTCTGGTTTCATTTATTGTAGTTTTTTTATAAATGATAAAACACCTTGAAAATATCCTACTGTATTTGACCGATTTACTGCCCTTTACCTCATCCGTGAAACATAACTATGTTCTTCATTTGACGTTACACGTGATCCACATCAGTAGACTGAACTCTCTCAAGTATTTCTATGCGGTCTGAAACATACAAATATTCATACACGTTTTCGATCGTTCTCTTTTCTAAGTGATATATTTAAAATTATTTAGATGATTCTCTTCTCGCTGGGCCGCTATCCCGCTCTCATCACTGCCTTTATAGCGGCGGCCGTGTTGTGGGGAAGAGGAGGCCAGGTAGGAATTCCCCCCTTCCTCACGACCTTCGGGAAAGCCTCTTGATGACGTCATATTGTATGAGATCATTTTTTATCATGACATTTTGTCAATTTCAATAGGCAACCGACATTTACTGCTAGTGAATACTGTAAATGACGTAAGGAGAATAAATCAACATTTTACAGATCACGACGCGAGTTGGCTATGAAGAAGGCGCGGCCGTGGCTGGCTTTGCGACGGGTAAGTACTGGGCTGAGTCAACGTCATGGACATTTGCGCCATTATGGTGATATGGTCATATGCGCCATCATAACATGGCGCATCCGTCCATTTCACGATTGCGGCGTCAACGTCCTTGGCGTTCTTGTCTTTCACCCATCATACTCTCGCAAATGGAATTTGTCACCTGCGTAATCGCGATCGTAACGTTTGCTCGCATATAGGAACCGTCCTAAGAGACAAGGCAGTAAGGTTGGAAGTTCGAACACAAATACGAAGGAAATGTAAATAGATATGTTTCGTGGGGAGCATTTAGCGGATCACAGTTCACTGTTCGAAATTCATGGACGTTAACGAAATATGAAAAAAACTTTATTTTCAAGAATCGGCTAACTGTAACGTGAACCAGGGCCAACCGATTCAACGTACGGTATTCTTCTGTTCAGGAATCGCCGTCCTCATCTCCTCCCTGCCATTCCTCATCTCGCACCATAACCATTACAAAATGGCAAAGATCCTGGTGAGGCTACCGTAACCCAGATAACTCCCACTATTGATCTCCTGAATCAGGGCGGTATACAATAACTCGGAAGTGTATTTCAGAAGCTGCCGTGAACCTAATTCAGGAATTAGAGTGTCCAAATGAAAATTCAAAATCTACAGTAATCTTGACTCAGGCAATCTTCCGCCACATCGTGGTACTGGTGGCGGCGGTGGGCTCAGTGATCACCATCATCCTTACGGCGGTCACTATTCCTAAAATACAGGAAATCGACTCGACCAGCCCTTCGTGCGCCATACGGTCAGGTAGGAAAGGGAAATTCAAATGGAATGGAAAAATGTTTTCCAGTCCATGTTTTCCAGAAAATTTGAAAATTACTGGAAAAATTCAAGTACGCAACAGCCTCGTGTCATAAGACCCCTGAAATTTCGCAGAATGTTCATTTGGCTCTGAAGCACCCACATTTCATCGTAATGACTTGTTGCCGTAAATGGTCCTGCAGTTAAACCACGTTTGCTGACGCAATTCTCTGTTTTCGAGGAAACAATGCATTAGGTTACGTTCTGAAAACAATTTGTTATTCACACCGCGTATCTGAGCGGCCCCCATGTTGACTGCGAACATGCTCCCAACCAATTTGTGAAGAACACCATTCCTGAGTGTTCGTTCCCAACTAATGAGGGACAACAGCAGGAGCGGAGATGAAAGATAGGAAAGTGCTGGAATCCCCTGCATTGGACCCGTGACGAGTGTGGGTTGAGCCTCTCTGATCACGTTGGACGAATGTGTTTTGACAAAGTCACTAAATACTGGTACTCGAACACATGCTCGTTGGACGAGTCACTCAATTAGAGACCAATGACCACAACCACTTTCGAGTAGTGTGCGCTCAACTTTTATCTTACTATTAGAAGCTCATTGGCCCTCACCTCAATAAATCCATGTTTGGAGAGGCGTAGAGTGGCATACCTGCCAACCGAATTGTTTCGCTAATTGTAAGGCGAAACATAACTCCTATATGTAGGGACCGCAGGGTGCCGGACCAAAATTGTTTTGAAAAGGCATGGGTAGGCTCAAATGATAGCCCTGTGGCCCAATTACAACATTCTTTTTGCTGTGTGCAGATATAATTTTCCTGTAATATAATATAGGCTATATGTAATACATAATATGTATGCGATGACGGCCTGCTTTCGTAACCCTAAAATGCCTTCACTGTATTTGCAATCAGATGCAGAAAGTCGTCAGGCTTTTCAAGATTACGAAGTGATCGAATTCATAAAAGAAATGATCTTGAAGAGCACAAGGCTAGATCCTCCGTAAGAGGCCTAGATATAAGAAATCCCTTATCATTGTAAGAGATCCTCTTGTTTTGATCCCCATAAACTCTCAACTCTCTTTATTTGTAAACAAAACGAGAGATCCGCTCATGTTAGGAATTTGGGGAACTAAGCGTATTCATTAATAGTAACAGTCTCCTCTGTTTTGGTCCCTCTCCAACCCAACTCAAGTTCCTCCCCGGCCACAACAAATCTCTGATCACTCTCTTCTCCCTGCAAGAACACTCTGCAGAATTCGCAGTAGTTAGTAGTCAACAGTTGTCCGCCCCTGTCTCTCTCTCCACCAGACGGAGAAGGAAGTTCCTTACGAAAGACTCAAGTATCAAAGTTCATTTATTTAAATAAGTTTGCCATTTTCGTAGATACAACTGACATTGCATTGAAGTATATGAAGTTAGTTGAGCGACATAGCATCTAAATTCGTTCAAAGTGCAGTTATTCTCAGCCGCCAATCTCTCCTACATCGCTTCACATCCCTTCTGATAGATAGATGCTCACAGTAGAAGTTACGCGAGTTCTTGTGATATTTGTCCCAGAAATAGCACATCACCACAGTTATTCATCAGATGAAACATATTAGAATCCCCTGTCATTTAACTTCCGTGGTCTGGACAACATGGTTAAAATATCCCCTGAAATCGTCTTCCGAATTCATCACGAATTCATGTATGCCCCAACATTTCGAATGAAAAAATATATATATAAATACTATTTGTAAATGTGAGTGTATATTTTTGAATTGAAATCCCTTCGAAACCGAGGTCTGGAAATTCAATAACCGCTTATCCCATCGATGAAACATATTCCAACCGCCGATAACTCGCCTGCTGGATGGTTGCCCAGTCGTCTCTTGAGATTTAAAGACAGGAGCGCCATGGACCTTCGCGGCCAAAATGGTAAAATGGACTATTGAGCTGCGAATTGACGAAGGCACTCCTGTCTGTTTCATCATTATGGCGCACATGACGCTGGCGTCTTTCTCCCTCTCTTGAGGTCACAAGGCTAAAGAATGAGCGTGTACAGGAAGTTCACTTTACAGCCGGACCAAAGTCCGTTCTCTCAAGGACTTCGTTGCACGAATGAAGAGACCCCACTATTGCTCTGTTTCGTTGAACTTTGAAAAGTTCAGCGCATACTTCTTGAGCTTCGAACGTGTTTTATCCCACAACACTACGCTCAAACACAAGGGTTCTTCAGAGAAAGCACATCAAACTTAGAAGTATTGCCGTTAGACCTAGCCACAAACTCATTATTTCTATGGTTGAAAGGAAAGGTGGAAAAAGGAAACGAAACGAACAACGTTCGGATATGTTTCAGCCCTCGATGATATTGCCCTGAACACTCGCAGATCGCTTCTTGCAGTATGGTTCATATAAATAAAAATAGATCACTTTGTAGGTGACGCTAGGTATTTTGGAAGACTGTGAGATGATGAAACAACGACGGGAAACCACCCTTTGCACTTATGCGTTGTGGCCACTAGAGACACCTTCAACGTCTGTCATTGGTTAACCCTGCCTTCCTTTACTGCAGTCTCTGTATTCCTTCCCATGATCATTGACCAACTCTGTTCACTTCCGAGTTTCTGTTTATTTTTCAAATCCTTCCCTTCAACTGTGTTGGAAAACAGAGAAACCAGCGAAAGAGGCGTCCCACGAGCTGTTCATTCAGCTGTCATCGCGAACCTTGGCCTTTCCGTTGCTGTGATAAACTTTTGGAGGGGGGAGGGGGTTAGGTGCGATTACAGTGTCCTAATGCCTTGCCCGAATCACTACTTTGGTATCTGTAATTTCATGACGGCATGGGAAACCCGTTAATCTCGTATAAACACTCTCGTTTCTTTGAGGAATAAAGATAGCTGCTGGACACCAGAGATTAGGGTGGATAGATTGGAGGTGGCGAATAGGGCAAAGCGTCGAAGAAGACAGACGTCGGAACAAAGATCATTCATTGTTAGTCTGGTTTCATTCCCCAAGGCTATTCTCGGCTAATATGGGATGTTTTGATGAATTGTCTGATGTGCTGTCGTCACTTGAGATTTGTGCTATTTGCGATACTGACAGGATATTCTCTGCCCAGACAGGAGATTAGTCGATAATTTGTCATCACCTGAGAATATTTACTGGGGATATTCTTGGCTAATCAGAATGAAATCGTGGCAAAAGCGCTAGTCTCCGGAAAACATCTTAGTATTAGGTTGGCACGTAAGTCTTTGGCAATCGTGATTAATATTAGTGAATTTTCACACTCGTTGACGATATCCTCTATTCAATGTGGCTACTTAAGGGTGACTAACAGGCACACACATGCACTGCGTGATATGTCACGGGTTCACCTGCGAGGCTCAGAACAGCGGTCGAAAGTGACCCATTGCTTTCCGCACATGTCATTCAGGGTCGGAAAAAAATTTGTCTAAATTTTGAAAGTGAACTCCAGATATCCCCAACAACCCTAAAGTAGTACTCAGGTACTTAGCAATATATTGCGTAAATGTTGGTGCCCTATGCATTTCCTCCGTTGAGTTATTGAAGAAAAAGCTTCAAAAAAGGCCGTTTTTTCAAAGTGGTCCTACGATGACCAATCTTCGCCAGTTTGTGGAGGTACACTTGAGAGCAATAAATATATATTGTACTATCGACAAAAATTCGAATTACGATTGTTGTGATCAATGATGCAACATTGACTTCCAACAAAAAAATGATCCGGTCGCGCATTTTTCTCATAATTCGAACTTTTATCAGTGCTCCTATATATATATGTTTACTCCCACGATAGCCTATACACATGGGTAGAGTTTGGTCACCATAGGACCATTTTGAAAAAATGGCATTTTTTGGCATTTTTTGCCGAATTTTCATCAATAACTCAACGGAGAAAATACATAGGGC
>JACMIF010001143.1:0-10009 GCA_014805445.1 Diplogasteroides magnus | reverse complement strand
AGGTGAACCCGTGACATATCACGCAGTGCATGTGTGTGCCTGTTAGTCACCCTTAAGTAGCCACATTGAATAGAGGATATCGTCAACGAGTGTGAAAATACACTAATATTAATCACGATTGCCAAAGACTTACGTGCCAACCTAATATTAGTCATCGGTTTGGGTAATTTCTGCCATAAATATCGATGTTTGATCGGGTGTAAGACGGTAGTGCTATGAACTTTTGCGCCACAATGGTGAATAGGACCGATGCACCCTCAGGACAGACACGGCTCGTGTGTCCATTCTCCATTATCGTGCAAATGACCATGGCACTGCTGTTTTCCACCAGGTCAATTCACGCTTTTTATCAGTTGCTTATTACTGCGCCAGCTGGTGGGAATGGAAACTAACGATGAGTGCAAGTGTAAATGAGAATGTGGTGGTATTCTAACATTCATCTCCCCTATCGTCGTGAATTCGCGTGCAAACTGAAAATGCAGTTAGTATGCGAGATGGGATATGTTTCACATAAGCTATAAATTTAATGATGTAGCATCCGTGAAACATAACTGAATTCGCATGCCAACTGCCATCCCTATTCTTACTTTCTGCAAGATTGTCCACATTCCTTCTGTCTGTCTCTGCAAAAGCTTGTTGATGGTTGAGCGCAGCGGACGAAAAAGAGGAAAACACGGTCACACGACAGCGCGTGGACAATTGAAAACAGCACATACACACTTAATGCAATTTCGAAAATCACACAAATCTAGGAATACGGTAATCTTTATAATACACTCTCACAGCGAAAACACTCTAAATATAACTGCGATAATGTGCAATTCGAGAGTGACTCACGCTGCTAATTTGGTTTATGCAAATTAGGAAAAGGCGGACACACCAAAAATACCGTAATCCATTATTTTCAGCATGCTTCACGAAGGCTGAGCGCACGACGTACAACGCCGTGCTACTCGGCGTCTCCTGCATGACCCTGATGCTGGCCCTCTTCTCGCTTCTCATGGGATGCGTAGGTGAGCGGACTCCCGGCACGAAAACCTCTTCCTACCGTAACCCCTGAATGATTAATCAGAGTGATAGCTGTGCATTAGCTGGTATATTTTGAGTGTGGCCGCTGCAAATCTAAGAGAGATGAATAGGATGAGCTATGTCACGTAGCCTATGTGCAATACGAAAACACAGCCTGTGGCCACTGAGTGTCTACTAATGAAGATCTCATGAGATCTCCGGCAAATGGAAATTACTGTTATTCGTATATCCGACTCTTTCGCCTCTATATTTGACGGCGGACAGCTCCTTAGAGCGGAAAGGAAGTAAATGCATGCTTCTAAACTAGTGAAATCGCATTTCCCATTTGTCAAATCTTCGGTGAGCGGCTGTCTTTCGAATCGTAGAGATAACCGCTTCGAGGAGAGTGGCCGATTGAGAAATGCGCTGTTTTCCGATTTCGATGCCCACATAGCTATTGCTGTCATAACCGGCCAAATGTTAGTGCAGAGAGCAGGGTCGTATGTATTTGGGAACAAAGTGTAGCCTTTTCAGTCTCTGCGCATTGGTGACTGATTCTATCTTGCCCACCATAGATAACTGGTCGGAATAAGCGAATGGACGACCATGCTGCACTTTATTCCCGAATGCTTTGGCGAGAGAAGTGATGACTGAATGATTTACTCCGAGTTTGTCGCCGCAATGGCATTTCTGACCGAGTGAATAACAGGACGGATGTTATGACCACTATTTTGACCAAAAATTCTCATTCCTCGCTCTCTCGCGTTGGTCATGACCAATAGCATCTTTAAAGATAGACGGCTTAGAAGCACCACTTTCGTTCATAAAAGTAAACCAATTCGAAAGTAGGCCTATTGATTTTGCTGTTGAAACATATGTGAAATTGCGACCGGTGGTTAGAGAAACGACGAAATAGCACCCAAAGCTGCGAGATTTGTAGAGACAGAGCACAGTCCCTGGCGGCCAGATGGAGTGTTCGTTCTTGGAAACTAAACTTGGTTTGCGTAAATAACAAATGAGCTCATTCCAGGCGTCTACACGATGGGGCCGATGTTGAAGAAGGAGAAAAAGCGCATCGACCGCCACAATCGCCGAGAACTCGAAGAGACAACACAATTCTGATTTTTACCAAACCTCACTTTCTGATGTTTACCAATTTGCACTTTCCGACTTTTACCTCCTAATAATTCGCACCACTTCTGTGATTTCCTAATAACTGCCATGATACAATTTTCTTATCGTTTTGTGCCCGTGTCGTGGAAACAACGATCTGGTTCAAGGGGGATTGTGTTATCTGCGGAATAAAACGTTCCGCGAGTCGCTGATATTTGCGACTGTCCAATATCTCATACCCATGAATAGGGTTTCTAAAACGGTAGAAGAGTGCGCTGGTATGTGGCCTAAATCTCGTGAAGCGGTTGTATATGCCATGACGACATACGAATGCACTCTAGCACCGTTCTATAAAGTCTACATAGGATGAGTGTTCTTTTATGCATGGTGAAAATTGGGAAAGGAGTGAGAGGGTCGCGAGGGGGAAGAGTGCACTACAAAGAACGAGCACTCATCACTCTGATCGGGAGTATATAGGGGGCGGGCCACGTGCGGGACTGGGAGTGAGCGTATCAACTGAATACGGTCACGTTCCCTCTTCCCCTAGGCGCGCACTCCCTTGTCTTTCTTGTCATTTGTACCTATCAATCGCCCGATTTCATCAGTGTTTCTCC
This sequence comes from Diplogasteroides magnus, assembly GCA_014805445.1. Lineage (NCBI taxonomy): Eukaryota > Metazoa > Nematoda > Chromadorea > Rhabditida > Diplogasteroididae > Diplogasteroides > Diplogasteroides magnus. The sequence goes on along the minus strand of JACMIF010001143.1, from coordinate 7,274 downwards.
CATTCTTAACGTCGCCGACGCAGCTTGCCGACCATTTGTCACGTTAGAAATCGACCACAACTCAAGATGAGCACGTTTGTCGACCCCCGAGCAGTGCACCCGACCTATCAATCATGCCATTTCGTCACGCATTATGTTATATAAGCGGCAATTGCGCATGATAGCGCACTATTTGCTTACTGTCTGCGGCAGGCAAAATGGTGTCTGGCCACGCTGCGCCTTTTCGATGTTCACTTTCGCTTCTCTGCGAAGCGAACGTGCTCGATTCCCGCGGTCGTTCAGCAAACAATTTTCGCTTCCCATTCCTCGTTTTCCCTTTCAATTACTGTCTGTTAGCCATTTGTTGCTTATCCGAAGTCATTTAGCCCTTTATAAAGGGCGTTGTAAACGCTTTTCGCTTATCTTGCCCCTCACGCTCTTTTCTTTTTCGCACGACACATGCTCTTTTGCCGACTGATAGCGAGACTTTCGGGTTCCTGCTATACTCTTGCTATACGAATTGGCGGCGTGACAAATCTCACGGAATTCAAAATTAATATCGCCCCAATCCATTCGAAACTGAATCCTCTTTGCCAAATCCGCGTCCGTTTTTTGCATATCTATCCTGCGTCTCTCGCCCGCGGTTTTTCCCGACCGCGCGCTCTGGCACTCTGACCTCACGTGTGCACTTTCTCTGCCTCTTCTTCCTCCTTCTTTCGCCATCTCTCTTTTGCTTCTCCCCTCCTCTGCCCTTTATGTCAGTCATTCACATTTTGGTCGGCGCCAAAACATAACCGCACCACGTGATTTGGTTGCGTTTTATAGGCATTTTGAGTTCGTTATCAATCGTCCGCGCATCTTGCACCGCTATAAAATCTCGTCTTCTTCTCGCCATTCGGGTTCATTTTGTTTCTTATTCGTCCCTGACCGCGTGGTCTTTTGTTATTTCTCTTCTTCTGTTGTTGCCCCTCTGCTCCATGCTGTTGACAATCGGAATCGTATTTTGCGGCAGAGCGCGAGGGCGGCTAGAGACGCAGAGTGTTCTAGACTGTTTTCATCTCTGGATTCTCCCCACTTTCCTTCTTCTATTCGCGTGTTTTCCATCTATTCTCGTGCAGGGAAGTTGTTGACCAGGCCCGCACACGTGAGTGGAAGGGGAGAGAGTGAGAAGACTGGGGATGCCACCAATAAATACCCCGTCTTTCCCAACTCCGCCCAACAATTTGCCTCGGACCTCTCACTCCCCCCAACCAGCGTGTGTGCAGGCCTGTGCTACAACTACCGTAACCCGATCGATCGCGTCAAGAATCAACCCTCTTACAGAGATGAGTCAGAAAGCCCCTACAGTAAGTGAGCTCGTCGGCCTTCATGTTCATTTTGCCGGTGCGATTCCCCCACCCGCCGGAGAATCGGTCTGACTTTTAAAATTTACCGCTTTAAAGTCTTTCTGCGGAAATTGGGGGGAATGTTGGCGTTCTAATTGAACTAAAGCTGCATTTTGGAAGCGGAATATGATAGCGTTCGACTAGACTTGGCAGTTTAACAGCTGGATCGGTCATGTTCCACCGATGCTTTATCTTGACAATTATGGCTTCTGTAAAAATATCCGATTTCGCAATCTAACTGCCAACCTTATGCTCGATAGTGGAATGCTTGTGGTTTGTTATCGAGCAAACGATTGTGGTTGTTGACGAAACATCAGTGCCAGACAGGGGGCGCATGTTGTTGCCGTCGTAGCTGTTTACGAGGCTGGCGACAGCTTAAAATGATAAAGCGGGCAGACCGATTAGCCGGGGCACATGACGCACATTCAGCGTATACGGTATCGGGTGGTGGGCAGGGTACTGTTTGTGTTACCGACAGCCGCCGACGAGTTCTCCGCGAGGGATGTCTTGCTTTTCATTAGACAGTATAGCTGGCTAGGCACATGCGGTCAGGCTGCCGGTTGTATTTCTCTGATCTCTTTTTCAAAGCTGCACTCTCTCACCACTGTCGAACTGACAACACACCAACAATCTGACCGCGCGTGGCTATGGACAATGTAGTTACTTGATCGAACAGTGAGTGAGGTAGTGTCAGCATGTTGCGTTAGCGCTAACATTGTATAAAAATTTGAAAATTAATGCAAAAATAAATATTTTGTTCTGTTTCAGGTGAAGCCCGACTTCGACACCGACGTTCTGTGGAAACCGGTGTGTTACTTTGCAATCTTTCGTTCCTGAACCTTGAATGGCTATGGTCAGCCCTTTACTGGTAACATGCCTGTGAAACTACTTCAAACACTTCTTTTCAGGTTCGACTTGGAAATCGAACGAGAACGATGTCAATGGATAGCAACGAGAGTGGCGAGAGCAGCAGGAGGACCAGCATCAACGAGGGCGGGTGAGTGGGGGAGCAAATACTACAGTATCCTTACCGTAATGCTGCAGTATGCTACAGTAACCCACTACGTACTGCGGTTCCTTACAATATTCTCGAGTCCGGGTTTCAGCAGAACTTGCGCGAGGAAATTTAAATTCACAAAGAGGAAAAATCATAAAGCTGGACTAACCCTAGGATTTACGGCTGGGTACTCCCGCAAAATTTCAGTACTTTGGGTACGAGATCTCTGCAAAATTTGGTAATTATGGGTTCGTTCCTCCGCAAATCGGAATTTGTTGTTGAATTTGCCGAGGTCCTGCCCAACACTGCCGGGAAAGTTTGAATTGGGAAAGACCCACGCACTTTGTACTGTTGCTTGGTGAACGCTTGTTATGATTCACAGGTGTGTCTGTTATCAGCGACGGTACACTTTGCCACCATACACGATAACTGGCTGGGCGCGTGTATTCTTTTGGTGCGAACGTGTTCATGCAATGTGTGATCTCACACCACAATCGCTCTCCGCAACGTGTAATTTACGACCTTGACTGATCATTTAAAGGGGCGAAATCGAGAAGTGATCACAAGAGACCACATCAATTAGAGAGCTGTGAGGGAAGCGAGAGGACCCCTTCTAGCTAATTGCCCGCTCCACTCTTTCTCTCCCGCTCTTCCTTCGTGATCGAATAGTTCGATCTGTTCTATGGTTGGCACAGAATGACTATGTTCTAGGTTGTGTCCCACAGTAACTATGCTCATAAAGGTGCAGTCAAAACATTGGAATTGTGAAACACATCCTAGAACATAGTTATTCTGTGCCAACCATAGATCAGATCGAACGATTCCATCATGAGCAAATAGGAAGAGTGGCTCTCTCCCACTATCATAGTCGTCCTCTTCTCTTCTCCCAATTCGCCGCCGGTGTCAGGGAAAAACACCGAGATAGCGGCGCGCTGGAGGAGAGCGAAGGGAGGTGGAGGGGCAAGGGGGAATAGTGGAGGAAGTATAAGGGCAATCCCTGCCACCCCGGCCCTTGTCCGTTATCATGATAGTGTTCCATTAGGGGGTGAAAGGAATAACAAATTCCTGGAGACTTTCAACTAAATTTGGTGGGTCAAGAGAAATAGAAGGGGACGGAAAGAGGGGCAATCATTTTTGTTATCAAGCGAGTGAAGATTGATACCGAACAGGAATTGCCTATTTGGTGTCACACAATGAAGAGAGGAGTGAGAGTTAATGGCGAGCAACGATCAGTTGAGTTGGATCGAAAACATTGACCGGCCGAAGTGAGAAAGGGGGGGGGGTCAAAACATGTTTTGCAACGCAACTGTCGTCATCGTGGTGTATTTTGAGAAACAACAGTAACACCTTAATCTGGCTGTATGCCTTGCTGCAGTGTGCAAAATGACAGAAAGTTGTTGTAGCGAATAGTGAATTCAGGAAGTTCTTGGGATTTGCGAAATGGTAAAATACAAGGTTACTGTACCTCGTAGAAGTGCGAGAAATGTGAATACAGGGAAGAAATGTGGCGGGAAGTGTATGATTAATCGAAGAGTACCCTTGATCCCCAGAGCGGATAAGTAGTAGTCTTCGATTAGTCATAAAATGTGGTACTGGTAAATGCTCTGATACGGATCAGTATCGTATTGTATCGTATCCCCTTTGCAGACCCGAAGTGGCGCCGCGCGCCCGCAAGCTGAGCTTCACGGAGATGATCTTCGGTGCGCCCGGCAAGGGAGGATTCAGCTGGGGACAGGGCAACCTCCACCCCCATGGAGAGAAGAAGGAAAGCATCACTAATGTGAGTGGGAGGGGAGTACAGTAGAATATGGGAGACGGTATTTTTCATGGCTACTGTAGGAGTACTCATCTAAAACATGTTATTGATTGGAATTACGTTATCATTCTTTGCAGGACGAGCGCTTCAAGGAGCTAATGAAGAGGGAGTCGATGATTCTGAATGACGGTAAGTCATCAGGTTTACGGTAGAGAGTGATAGGATGAGAGAGGAGGAGCAAGTTTATTCAAGGGGGACTTCTTGCTTGGATCACGTTCCACGATTTTTACGATCAGAAGAAGGACAGTAGCACATAGGTGACTAGCACACACTCACACTTTGTGTAGTTTGGGAAACGGCAGAAACAGTACACACACCACAATTGACGTGTTTGTTTGCAGAAGGCGCTTTCTCCACCAAGGACTACAGGAAGCACTGAGGAGAGGAGCGGCAGCCAAGGATTACGGTATAGACCAACACCGAAATTCCCCTTTCCCTCCTATCCAATGGATACTGTAGTTCTAGAGTCCCCCATCTCGCCCCTCACCCAAAGCAATATTCGCGTTTATTTGTTGGTTTTCGGTTAATTTATCACAGTATTCCTTTATTCGACTGTAGCATCGTTGCTCCCTCAACATATACGCATACATAACGCAACTGTACATAATCCACACTGTTATTTGTTCGAGAGTTGAAGTCCTCTTTAAGCCCTCTGAAAATAAGTTCGTCCCATTTTTATTCCCTTTAGAGTTTTTGAACCTGAATGAATGCATTCAACGAAGAATTGTACATAGTGAATTTCAGCCCATAATTTACCTTTTTTCTGTTTGTCTTGATTCATTGTAACCCATTCTGGCCCTGTCCTTTTCCCCCCTTTACTCGCAACGAAACGCAAACCAATTGTGTTTATTGTCTTTTACCCACCCTCCCCACAAACAAATTTGAGACGGTTCTGCTGACTGATGACTTTTGGCTTGGTTGAGATGATGTTTAGATGATTCCAATTCGTTTATTTTTGTATTTGCTCTTTTTCTCCTACTCCATATTTGTCTCCCACCCAACCTAGCTAAGATGTCACAACAGTAATTACGCTAAAACGGAGTTTTCCCCCACCGATAGCAGTCTGAGTCTATGGAGTCTGTAGTTTGGACTCATAGTTACTTGTTCTCTCCCCCTACTCATCGACAAAATGTGCACATGCAACTTTTTACCGGCGAATTTCTGCAACCAGTACATGTAAAATATATGTAAATAAACACGGTATCGGGAAGGGATGAAGTTTCAGACACTGTAATCGGAAGTGGATGGAAAGGTTATGAGAAAAGGTTAACTGTGGTGCAATCAGAGATACTGAAGAATGGAATGACTGAAACTCAACTGTAGGATCATGACTCATGACGCACCAAACCGTACTCGTTGGACCTAGCCGCTACTTTAGATGATGCCGAAGCAGAAGCTTGACTGTAAACAATGAATATGGATGAGAGCATAAGAATTATTTGTGGGAAGACACTCGTAAGGCAAAGCAGATAAGCCAGATGTGACCGCAAAATATATAGATTGGACCTGAACAAATGAGTTTAATGCGTTGTAAAGCTGTTGCGGTGGAATGGACGACGATTATAGCATTTTTTAGAGTTCAAAATCAACCATCTTTGCAGTAGCTTGTAGATGAAGATACAATAAGCACCAGCATCCATAACCGCACCTGATACAGTTTCAGTATCACTTTGGATACAGCTGTACTAGAGTTTCATAAGGTCCGCCTGTGTGTGTGTCAGCGTGTGCCTACCTATGTCCGTCCGCCGTCTGAACTTCCCGCAAATCAAGCCCGAATTCTAGAAACCTTATACGGTATATGATATACCATTCGCTATTTCTCGACGAGTTAAGTCCACCGGCCACCTTGATTATCGTACACGGGCTACCTTAAATGTACAGTATGCCATCCAAAATGTTTTAATTGCTCCAATCGGCCCTATCTTCACGCTACATGGTTAATGGACCACGGCGAATCAGGCCGTGCCCTTCATTCCCGTTTCCGGAGCTACCGCTCCCCATGGAGAGATACGTGTCGTTTCCTGTGAACTCTGACTATGGTTGGCAGTTTGACTAGGTTTTCGGATATGTTTCACCGTGGCTACATATATTGAATTTATTAGAGCTGTGAAACATATCCGAAAACCTACTCAAACTGCCAACCTTAAAGGCACTGTGCACTGGTCAGAAAACTCTTTAAGGTTGACAATTATCTTAGCACTCAATCTTCTTTGCTTTCACTTGTTAAAAATATTGAAAACAAGAAGAATGACCGTCTTGATTAGAGCTACAAAATTGCAGTTGACAGTAAATCGAAACATCCAACGGTTAAAGAGATATATCGATTGCCCCAGAAATTCCGTGCGGGACCATTTCAATAAATTTTAATAAATGGTCCCGCACGGAATTTCCGGGGTAATCGATATATCTCTTTAACGGTTGGATGTATCGATTTAATGTCAACAGCAATTGTGCAGCTCTAATCAAGACGGTCATTCTCGTTGTTCTCAATATTTATAACAAGTGAAAATAAAGATGATTGAGCGCTAAGACAATTGTCAACCATAAAAGAGTTTTCTAACCAGTGCACAGTGCCTTTAACTGTGACTCTTTCCTATGCAAACAGACCCATTCTCGTTCAGATCGCTTTCGTAGAAGGGAGTTTACTTGGGCTAAATATTTATCGAATACAAATTATGACAGTTATTGTCAGTCTGTGGTGTAAATGTCCCTTGCCCCACAACAAACAACGAGCAAATAGAGAAAGAAAGTTTATCGGTACAAATATATTCCCTCGACGAGGGAAAGACTAAAGGGTTGGCTATCCCCTTAGCTGACTCGTCAGCGGGCGAATAGTCCAGCTGATTATACTACCGCACTACTCTTTCGAATAAGCGGCAAATAATCAGAAAGTGATTCAAAGAGAAACAATCAACCAAAACATACAACACTCACTGCTGGAGAAAGACTCGACCCTTGCGTGAAGTGCTCGAGAGGTCAGCGTCAAATCCCCCTCTCTTCTGGTGAGCGGAGGCTGCTAGGTCGTGCGTCCAGTGGTCAGTCACTCGAAATGCCCGGGCAAATCCCCTCGACGGATTTACCTCAAACTTGGGTAATT
>JACMIF010001142.1:7352-26737 GCA_014805445.1 Diplogasteroides magnus | reverse complement strand
CCGCCTCCCCCCCCCGGCCCCGCCCCGCATGAAATCCGAGGATGTACAAGCGTAGTAGTAAACGATGCTATCACGCGCGGGCTGCTCCTCACATGTGGTGTCGACGGGCGCTCAAGAGCTTACGACGAGAGAGAGAGGCTTCTACTGCTTTTCCATTGCCTCTTGGCATCTGTTGCTGCCCCCAAGGGGCTGCCAAATGAGAATGGATAGTAGCAGAGGACAGGCTCAATATCACAACCCATCTTTCTGGACGGTCATTTCACGTTCCATGGACTGAGAATGAGACTGCCTGGTTGAAGGACATGATCATTTTGCCGTCTTGAATCTCCTCCGGATGGTTGTCCTTTACACTAAGCGCATTGAGCATGATAATGTGACATATTGTGGCGATATCGAACACTAATCATGGGGCATTAGTACGCACTGTCCCTTTAGCCGTCTCATGAAAGATGTTTCCCTCTCAGCCCCCTCCCCTGAACTGACTTGGCCGGAGAAGGTAATAAGAGGCGCAATTTGCCGCGACGACGAGACTAGAGTGGCCCCCCTCCTGCATGCGACAGGGTAAGCAGGCGCTGAGAACGTTGCACGATATTTAGGGTGAAAGACAAGAGCGCCATGGACATTTGCACCATAATGGTGAAATAGACAGATGCGCCATCGCTGTAGTTATTCTCAGATATTTCATTGTTATGGCGCAAGATTCAGCCAATGTTTATGTCTGCAGATCGGTAGAAGCCAAACGTCTTATGGAAATATAGTCAAAGATATGGAAAGAAAGGAAAAGAGGAGTGATTTTTGAACATTATGTATTCGATAGTCCCCGAAGACGATTGTATGAGACGATCACCATGCCCTTTACACGTTCAGTGAAATATATGTACTATATCATAGTATTGTCTTGAGAGATACATAGCCGGCTCGTCCACTATCGAACACAGCCCGCCCATCTATCGTATACTCGGTGAAACATATTATGATATCCGATATATGTACACAGGGGGTATTTTTATATTTCTGGGTTTTCCGTCAAAAATTCCCGAACGTCCAAAAGAAACCGTAACCCCTTCACCCACTCACCCTTCGCATCCTCGTTGAATCGCAGTTTACTCGAGCTCCTCCTCGACTTTCCTTCATCAGACGGTGGACAGCTCTCAACGGACAGGATGTCTGAAATTAACATTCATGTAACCCAATTTGAAAGTCAGTATATATATTTTGCTCATGAAACGTATTTGAAATCACCGCTAGTGATTAAAAACGAAGAATGAAAAAGCACGCGACTTTTCTATATTTTTTTTCTATACTTTTCTATCTCGTATTTTCAACACGGTTTACAAAACATTTCGTGCAAAACATTTGTTCATCTGATTATTTGATTATTGTGTATGCGCGGAAGGAAACCATGTTTCTATGAAATCATCTACGATCAAAGGATCCGTTAATCTGATTATATAAGCTTTTTATTATTGTGGAAAACTGAACTGATAATGCTGTTACACATGGCGATTTTTCGTCTTCCTACGACATTTACGCTGCTTAGCGCATAGTGTCGTAATTATAATATATAGAGGTACTGAAGCATATTCGAACGCAAAAGTGAACTTGTGAATTTGAGCTGTTTTTCGATGTATTTTGAATTGGACCAACCAAAAATAATTTATAAAAACATTTTGGAGTCGTTTGTGCTAATGTCCATCGAAATATAGACCAAACAAGGTTTGTCAAAATAACGTTGACATATGCTTCAACACAATAATAAATTCGGATAAACATAGGAACTCATCGGCGCGTACTGATTATTTTCAGTTCCGTTTACCACAATAATATATACAATTATCACAAATAGGATAACAGAAATGGCATAATATTTCGCTGGCTTGACTTTCTTATTTGTTTTTCGAAAAAATACGCATACTGCACTTCAGATGAGTTTCATGGTCACAGTTTAACCCCACAGCTATTCCTTGTCTGATTTCTCGAGGGCATCGAATATAAAATTCGTCAACCGTAAATCTATGCAGCCAAATCACCTGGTCAACTACTCAGTGGAATTAATTACAGGATGTTACATTATTCATTCTCAGCGTCAGCCAAAATTGTTTCGACTCGTGTCATATGTGTTGCAAAGAAACCATTCTCCGTTCATCCAATGGTTCTCATAAAAGCCTTCTTAGTGGAAAAAAGCTAAGATGAGATTCACTCGCGGATCTACGACGATTCATTTAGAAACTGTGGCTCAAATACACAATTTTCTGAATAGAGTGCAATCTCCCATTCCTCCTGCGTATTTTCAGATAACCCTCCAGGAAGAAAGAAATGATGGAAGAGCGAGAAAAACGAGTGATTATGTTCAAAACGTGCGAATCTCCCCTAGCATGCAACAATGCTCCTTTGTTTCAACCTTGCATCACCTCAAAAGTGACGCAAGGATGAATGAAAGGTCAGGGAGTTCGCAAAATGATTGTTGAGCAGTTCTTTGAGGCTTTGTCAATTATGTTTTAGCGGCTATTGAAAGTTTTTCTTCACACAATGCTGATGCTCTTTCTTCTAGAATTTCTTAAAGAACCGAAACAAATAAAGACCGTATAACAGCAGTCGATTATGTTCAACATGTGAGAATCTCATATGGTAAATACGGAACAATTCCCCCCCCCCTTAGCGCAACAGAGAAAAATCTCCAAAACGCAGCAGCGGTCAAGCGAAGGTCAGAAAACCCACGTATTGTGAGCAACCGTTTTCGTCATAAGATTCTTCCAAAATTCAATAAGTTTCAACACGTCTATAGAGTTCCTTCATATTAGTGGATAGGATTCGCAGTAGTATCGGTTGAAGCAATAAAAACGTTAAAAATCAATCAATAGATTTATACCTCGATCACTGCTGTCCAGCAATGTGTCCGCTGTATCTGCTGACGGCGACTTCGCATCATGGCTGCTGGCCGTCGTGTGTCCGTTGGACATCATCCTGGGTATTGTAATTTTCAGATGCTGATTACTAACACAGAAAAAATCTAACGTAATACTGATAATATTAGCAATGAAACTGTCAATATCTCTATGGATCGTATTCTTCATGTGAGATAGGATAAATTGCAAATGCTCTTTAATTGGTGATTACTGTAGGGGGAACAAGTCAAAAGAGTTATTCGTGTAAGACGTAACTGGTCACCAAACGGTATTCTCATTTCTCTTTTCGCCTAACCTATCGCAACTCCTAATGTGACACCAAATAATAGGAATATGATCCGCTGTTCAAGAATCATAGACTAACGGGAAAAATATGCATATGTTTTTACTATCTAAATGCCTTGAAACATACTCGATAGTCTCGACGCTCATATAATTGTAGCTGCTTTGCCTCCTCTCTGCTCTGTCTTCCTTACTGCAACCATATCAAATATTCATATAATAGTTAAAGTGGAAATCAAAGCGTTAGTCGTTCTTTCTATGTGATTGGTCGAACGGACGGCAATATCAGGATAGGAGAACACAGGTTATATCATGAAATAGCCAAGGGAAGGAGATAGAACACGCAAAGGAGTTAGTGGAAGGAAGAGTCACAATAAAAGGAGTGAGTGTTAGCGAAATGGAAATAAATTAGAGACAGATACTGAAACCGTAGACATTTGCTCCATAATAATCAGTAACTTTACGTAGAAGCATATACTGTGTAGATATTGCCTAGACCAATATGGTTCAAATGTCTATGATTAAGAGAATGGATTGGGACCTTGACCAGACCTTGGTCGAATGTAGTGAAAGGTGATTCCGGTACCGACACCCGCGAGAAGACTGCAGAACATAAATCGGAGCCTAAAAGATCGAAGAGACAATTGCGCAAACCAAACCATCTAACACTCACGCAAACCACAAGGGCGTTTTTGGTTACTGTAATCTTAAGTAACTCTAACACGAAAATGCGCACTTTTTGCGTTACGGTCGCAAAAACATTTGACGCTTTTCTGATTTATTTTTCATTGTTTTAGCAGAATAAACCTTAAATATTCGAAAAAAGGAAGAAGAGCAAAAATATTTAGAGTAAATACGTTGTTTCATGCCAAATTATTTTTCAAGTCCGCTGAATTTCATTTCTAATATGACATGGAATAAAATTTGAACGAAAGCGCGCACGTTAAGTGCAATTTTCGTGAAAATTACAAAAACGCCCTTTTTGGCCAATTGTGGTATGCGTGACCCATCTAGCACTTGCATTCATCAGTTGGATAATGTGCAATAGGGTTTCTAAAACGGTAGTAGAGTGCATTCGTCTACAGTTAAAATCTCGTGGAACTGTTGTCTATTGCAAGAGAGAGACTACCGCTCATAGCGAATTAGACTACATACGAATGCACTCTACTACCGTTTTAGAAACTCTAGTGTGCGCACTCCCAGAGATGTGCGCTCCTGCCTGAGATAAATCGCGTGCTACCTACGACTGACTGTCCTCCCACACACAACAACCAGCAATTCTCCTGAGAGACCAAGGAATTCGCGCTGCGCTGCCACATCCACATTAGGGTTTCTAATTCGTGAATAGAGTGCATTCGTCTCTTGTCTGATTCCCGAGGAGCCGTTGTCTCATTCATGCAACAGACAACAGCTCCTCGTGAGTCAGACAACAGACGAATGCACTCTACTAATTAGAAACTAGGGTGTCGCTATCGGAACTATATTGACAGCCGGTCAAAATTTGCATCATTTCTATGTCTGCGTCTATAGTCGCCCGGTCGTGTTTTCAGCTCGAATCCATCACTAGTCATGACAGCTGTCAATAAAGTTCAGATAGCGACACCCTATTAGAAACCCTAATCCACATTCATGTTTTTAGATGCAAAGACTGAACGAGAACTGTCCTCATGTGCATCGGCGAGATGAGTTCGCCAGTGATGACGAGGAAATTGGAGAGAGCAGACGACTCAAGATGCCGCAGAGGCATTTGCATGATATAAGAGAGCGCGATAGAAATCGAGCAAGTCAGGTTAGCTTTCACTAGAGTTTCTAAATCGATAGTTAATATGCTTCTTCGATTCTCCACGGAGCGGTTGCCCATCGCTCGTAGAGGCAACCTCTCCGCGGAGGATGAAAGAATCAGAGATGAATTTGACTACCGATTTAGAAACCCTGCTTTTCACTGCTTAAAATGTGCATAATCGTACAAATTCTTGGATTTTTCACATCATATTTCGGTATTGCAAAACTTCCATCTTGATGTATGAGTGTTGGTCATCCTAATTAGTCCTAGAATAAGCACTGAAAATTTCATAGACCAAAATATTCGCTGCGCTGTGTAGCATTGAGTAACCTTCTGGCAGTCTGGCATAGTTGCTTGCTCGTTCAATTCTCAATTATGTTTTAGATGCAATTACGTTCTTTTTTCCAATTATCAATTAACTTTTATCCCAACTACCGTAATCCTTTCTTTGAGGTTCTTCAGACATTCTATCCGAACTAACGTAACATGTTTGCAGAGGCAACGATTGATAGAGAAAAAGAGAATTGTCCTCGAGTGCACCGTCGAGAAGAGTTCGTCAGCGATGACGAACATGAGAGAATGACTGTGGACAGAAGTCTCGGGATGTCGCAGAGGCCCTCAAATGATATCAGAGAGGCCGAGGGAATTCGTCGTTGCCAGGTGAATTCGCCGGGGTTTTCAGTTTGTATTGTGGGTTCTAATTCACAATCAGTAGTAAAGTGAGTTTCTCATTTGTCAAATTTCCGTGGAACTGTTTTGTCTACGTTCTACAGACAAACTCTCCAAGTGAATCAGACGAATGAAAAATTCATTTTACGATCAACTTAGAAATGATATTTCGCAAATCTCATAGTGCGTTGTGTAAAATTACACTGATTGCAGGAAGAGAGGCAGACTCAACGCATTCACGGAACCCCCGCATTCGGCGAGTGCTGCATATGCTGGAGCGATATAGTGGTGGCTCCGCAAGGCTGTCTCCGCTGCTTGAAGCACATCGGTTGCCGCAGGTGGGTTTTCTGGTTCTTCTTGTCAATAGACAAGCATTTGGGCCATAATGATGAAATGATGAAATCCACTGGCATTTCATGGTCCCATTATGGACGAAAATCAAATTGCCCAAGTTAATTATGATTTTATCAGGATAAAACAATATTTTCAGCTGATAGCCGGTGTTTGATGAAATTATTAAGTACATTTTTTTGAATTTCAGATGCGTGATGCAGTGGAATCATGAATCGAGAACGAATGGCATGGTTAGTGACTTTTATGAAAACAAAAAAGTGCTGCGAAAACACATCCAAACAGGCGTTCAGACAGATAGACACAGCAGTGGGGTGAATACCTTTCCCATAACAGCACTTAGTGTTAGTTTATTAGCCGTGTCTTCTCTGGTTAATCTGATAATCCCATGCGCAAAACGTTGTAGTAAATGAATTTATTTATTCTATACGACAAATAATCTTAGGAAACGTTTTTTTCTTCAATTTAACCCATTATCTTCTTTGAAGGTGAGCAAATGCCCACTGTGCAACCATGGATGGAGCGGACAGCCGGAAGTCGACGACATGATCGATGTAATGCAGTGAGAACTCTTCCTTCTCCTTCCGAAGTGATCTGCTTGAACCTTTCCCACTTGTTTCCATACAATACAAGCTGTTTTCACAATGAAAGTTACACCTTCCCCTAAGATCGTTCTCGTCAATCTATTGTATTGCACTCAAATTAAGCAATCGAGGCAGAATATATTATAATAAGCCGACGACATGGTCGATGTCATACAATGAGAACTCTTCCCCGTCTAAACGGATCAACTTGAACCCTAATGAAACAACCCTTCCCATTAGAGCAGAGGTCATGAGCAATCCGAACCTCCTCATTCTCCTCCGATCGGTTGTATATGAAGTTGGGCGACGATCGCTCGGAGGATAATGGGGAGATTGTAAAGTTGTTGATGACTCCACTCTACTTCCCACCTGTTTCCATACAATGCCATTGATATACTGTTCTGACTTGATTGTTCAATTATGACTGTTATTTTTTGTTCAAATGTACTGCGTTTCGGAAGTTTTCGTTTGCCTGGCAACGTATCAATACGATTTTATGATGACATTCCCCGAAAATCGTTCTATCCTTTCTATGCTAAAGTAATGATGAGAGTTCAACGTCATAATGGCGGCTAGCATCTTTCTTCCGATATTTCAAAGCCAAATTGTTGGAACTTGTTAGTTGAAATTTCATTTTTGTAATCGATAGAATCACTTCCATTTCACAGAAATAGCGGCATCTGATGAGTGTTCGCCCGTCTCGAACACAAAACAAAGACAAGCATTCATGTAAAAGGGCGGGTGACTAGCGTAAGAAATCAAAGCAAGAGTGCACATTTCTGTCGTCTAATTTCCTCGGCACGGTTGTCTCTCTCATGTGATGGACAACAGCCAACAGCTCCCAGGGAATTAGACCACAGAATAGCGTCATCGTATGACGGGATTGAAGAGAGGGCGATATAAAACGCCGAGTCTGTCTCATCTTCTCTTGTTCTGCTTTTACTGGTTGCTGTCGAGCGGTTGTCACCCTCATCCCTTCCACCTCTCCCCTTCGGCTTTTGTCCATCGAAAGGGTCTAACGGGTACGGTAACTGAGCCGGCTGTTCAGGATGAGGCCACCTCAATTCGCACCAACCTTCATACTCGTCGCACTTCTGAGCACTTCTTCCGCTTCTGTTTTTTCTGACAATTCCTCAGCTGTTGATCCGCGCAAATTCGACTCATGCGACGTCAACCAGGTGTGTCGGGGGATGTGACTAGTAGTGAAGGCAGAATGAGTGGGAGAAGTTCATTCCATCTCTCTGCGCCTCGTTCAATCGGTCGTGTCTGCTGTATAGATACGACCGGTTGAACGACACGTAGAGAGATGGAATGCACTTCTCCCACTCATTCTACCTTCACTAGTGACTAGTGTGGGCGGTCCCGGCAATATCTAACCACCTCATTCTCTTCCGAGCGATCGTCTCTCAAACTCATAGACAGCCCCGTCGGAAGACAATGGGGAGGTTAGAATTGCATGATCGCCCACGCTACTATGTATTGACTCAGAGAGTGTAGTGTGGGGATCGCATTATGGAACGTTATTGACAGCCGTTAATTTCTAGCCGTCTAACTTAATTCCGAGCGGTCGTCGTTCACTTCGTAGAAACGACCGCTAAGAGTGAACTTAGACGACTAGAAATGAATGGCTGTCAATAACGTTCCATAATGCGATCCCTAGTGTAGAGGGCCCATTCAGGTGTGTTACGTGGCCGGAAGCTGCAGAGTCATGGACGACGGAGACGCGCAGCTCATTCGTGTCCAGAAGGGAAAGAAAGTTTACGATGGATGTGTTCTCGGTCTCATAGCAAAGTGAGGGATTAAAGAAGCCGTCAGGGGAGATTGCGAGGCGCTTCCCCACGGATATCAGTCTCTCCAATTCCCCTACTCTCTCGTAGAGTAGATCACTCAAACGAATTTTTGTAATTGGAGAGACTGATGTCCGTGGGTTAGCGCCTCGCAATCTCCCCTGACGGCTTCTTTAAGAACGGCAAATTTGTCGACATTCTTCTCCGCCGCGCGATTATATCATTCTATCATAGATAGACAACCACTAGGTGGAGAAGAATGACGACAAAGTGACCGATTTTGAACCCCCTGGTGCGCACGAGATGGAGGCGCTATCATGTACACCAATGTTGGCAGAGTGAATCTCAAAGTTCATTCCGACTCTCTGTGCTCTCTATCGTACGGTCGTACCTATGAACCAAAGACCACCGCTCGATAGAGAGCGCAGAGAGGCGGAATGCACTTTGGGATTCACTCTGCCAAGACTAATGTACACTCACATTATGGTTGGCAGTTTGAGTACGAAAGTGCATTCGTTATCTCTGCTTCTCCGCAGAGCTGCTGTCTCCCGCGTACGAGGGACAACTGCTCTGGGGTGCGGCAGAGATAACGAATGCACTTTCGTACTCAAACTGCCAACCATAACTCACATGCAGGCCGTACAAGAAGGATGTCGCCATTGTGCACTTTTGGTCGTTAGCAGGGAACGCAAACACAACCCAAGTGACTCTCACTCTGGGCAACAACAAACCCATCGAATGCTCAAGTACGGAAGATTGCGAAGTAGACACTGGGGTGCACATATCAGGGTTGTTATTGACAGCCGTCTGTCAATAACTGTCCTGCTTTGTGCGCCCTAATAGACATTGTATGATGTATTGCAGCGATGGTCGGTAACGCATTCCTGTGCCAAACAGAGGTCAGCACTGATTCGTCCGCTGCCGGAATCCAATTTCGATCTGGGCCCTATACCTCGACATCTCCGGAAAGTCTGACCGACTCTCTTCATGATCTCCGTTAGTGCAATTGTCAATAGTAATTATTATATACGGGTTCAAAATCAGTAAATTTTGTCTCGCCATTCTTCTACACTGAGCTGTTTTCTCATTCTCTCATAGAAGCAGAGTAGCGGAAAAGAATGACGACAATTTTTCCGATTCCGAACCCCTGGTAATTATTTGATGGGGGTCTTTCAGCTCAGCAGTGCATCGTTGGCGAAATTGAGCGGTGGGAAAATTGCAACACATTATCAGAAGGGCAGTGCGAGAAACCCGTAGGTTGCTCAATAACTAGTAGTCTTTCTAATTCGGGAGTAGAGTGCATTCGTCTGTTGTCTGATTCAAGAGGAGCGGTTGTTTCATTCATGCAATAGACAACGGCTCCTCGTGAATCAGACAACAGACGAATGCACTCTACTCCCGATTTAGAAAACCTAATAACTAGCAACCGAAAAAGATCTGTCGATTATCACAGTTTAAACTGCCGATGAGTACCCACAGTATGAAACTGTTGGCTTAATCGACAATTTAATCTGCAAAAAATGTTTTTATTTGAGTGTCCAGATTGAATAGAACCCTTAAGACGATCGACAAGGACGCATTGCGCGTGTCATGCGTCAAGGAGTACGGACAACTTGAGTGAGACTTGAAATTAATGTTGGGGGTTTGATTACTTTGGTGGAGGGGTATGCTTCACAACGGGTATATCTTCAAATATATAGTAACACTGAAACATAACAGATAAAGTAGTCTAACTGTCAACCATAGTTGAAATGGAAGTAGTGGAGAAGAATGAAAGGCAATTCTCAGAATTCTCCAGGACAACAAGTGGATATTGGCTGACGCGTTCTCATGTGTGAAGGATCAATGGACATTTGAGGCGAGTATGAATAGGGAATGAACAATAGGGGTTCGAAATTGCTTAATTTTTCACCATTCTTCTCCGGAGCGAGGTTGTATTGTTGACAAGAAGTCCGGATCGAGTGCAAAGATTTTGGAGGAAGCGGGATTCGAACCCACGACCTTCCGTCTCATCAAAGGACGCTCTACCACTGAGCTAAACTCTCGATGTGTGGTCCTCCCTAGAAACATATCTCGCACTGGTATCCGCGGGGCCAGGCCATGCATTCCTTACAGTATCACTCCCTGATAAACAACCGCACTGCGCAGAAGAAAGACGACAAATTTAGCGGTTTAGAACCCAGTTCTAAAAAATCAAAAGAACGAGGAAAGTATGAAATTCTCGTTTATTCAGGAGAATGGAATTCCAATCAACGTCACTTCTCCTAAATTACGCTGCTCGAAGACAGCCGATGGACCCGCTTCACCCAAACCTAGCATCCAGTCATCACCTGTAGCATATGCAACTTCTGCCGCAGCTCAGTCTGATGTGAGAGCGATAATTCGTAAACGTCGTCCACGCCACTGTTCAGAATCTCGGTGCCACTGATGGAATGAACTATACATTGGCTGTCGTCCTTCCTCTTCTCATCTTGCGTGGCTGAGGAGAAGATGAGAAAAGTGTGTCTGGACTCTCCATCTAACCATTCTCCTCAGTCGCCCGTTCCTTTCCCTCCATTGACCCTGAATTTACTGACTGACTGATAAAATGTGTGAATGTACGAAGTTGTTTGATCAGACAAAAGAGTTGATGTCGTTAAAAGAAATACCGATTATTACGCATCCTAACTGATCTGTTGCTCTACTCTATTTATCGCACAGTTGAAACATATCCCTTGACGACGAAATAGCACGTAAAAATGAGAGACCAGGGTGGCATCCAGGAGTGGGACGCGTTCTAGGAATAACAGATTAGATAGGATGCATAATATACGGTGATAAACAAGTTCGTGTGCAAGTTCATTGTCTGCGCTCCTTGCGCAGACAATACGCTGTAACAAATGAATTATATTATTGCATACGTTGAATAATTATAGGAAACGTTTTATTAATTTATCGCATTATGTTCTTCGAATGTGGGCAAATGCCCACTGTGCAACTACAGAAGGAATAAACTGCCGGAAGTCGACGACATGGTCGATGTCATGCATTGAGTACTCCTCTTTGTCCAATGTGACCGCATTGAACACTGATGAAACGATCCTTATTATTGTGGCAAACGGAGTTGAAAGACAGCCTCTATATGTGAAGCGTGAATCTATCGCTCGTAGAGATAACAGCTCCGAGGAGATGAAACGAATGAGAAATGCAACTTACTAATGAGTATGTTAAATGAGCCACGCAGATCGATGGGGTTACGGACGATGTCACTATTAGCACTATCCTTCATACTCGTCGCATTTCTGATCACTTCTGGCACTGCATATACTGATCCCCGCAAATTCGACTCATGCGGCATCACCAAGGTCTGTTGGGGGTAGTGAAGGCAGATGGAATACACAGTTCATTCTTCCTCTCGCTCTCTCATTTGCTCTGTCGTCTTAAATTCCTAAAGGCGACCGCGCGATGGAGAGTACAGGATGACGGAATGCTTTAGAATTTCATTCGCCTTGATTTGTATGAACCCATTCAGGTGTGTTACGTGGCGGGAATCTGCATGGGCATGCAAGATGGAGACAATCAACTAGTTCGTGTACAACAGGGAAAGAAAGTTGAGGATGGATGCGTTCTCGATCTCATAGCACAGTGAGGAGGAAATTAAAGCCCCTCCATGTATAGGTATTCACACGCAGGCAGTATAAGAAGGACGTCGTCATTGTGCACTTCTGGGCAATAGAACGAGACAAAAACATCACAAAAGAAGTCGTCCTCACTCTGGGAAACAACAATATCATCGAATGCTCAAGTACGGAAAATTGCGAAATAGTAGAGACCGTCAAACGGGTATTAAAGAAGCAACAAAGGGAGATTGTTTTGCATGCACTTTCGGGATCACTTCTCTCCATTCCCCCACTGTCTCGTTGTCAGAGTAGACCGCTCTGACGACGAGAAAGTGGGAGAATGGAGAGAAGTGATAACGAAAGTGCATGCAAAACAATCTCCCTTTGTGGCTTCTTTAAAATGCTTTGTTTCTCGTATTATTTCGGAGCGTTTGTCTGTCACAGTTGGTATAAAACCGCTCCGAAAGAAATTGAGAAACGAGAGTGCATTTTAATACCCATTTGAACTTCTCTACGCAGAGACTAGGGTTCTCTTATGAAGAAATTATTGACAGCCGGTGACCTCCTAGCCGTCTAACTTCATTCCTAGCGGTCGTCTCTGATAAGAAAAATACGACCGCTAGGAATGAAGTTTGACGGCTAGGAGGTCACCGGCTGTCAATAAATTCTCGATAAGAGACCCCTAGCAGAGACATCAAATGATGGATTGCAGCGATGATCGGGGAAGAATTCCTGTGTCCAAATGAGTTCAGCTTTAATTCGTCCGGTATCGGAATGCGATTTCAATCTGGACAATATGTATCGATAACCCGGGACAGTTTGGCGGACTCTCTCCATGATCTCCGTTAGTGCTATTGTCAATGATAATCATGGGTGTCTTTCAGCTCAGCATTGTCCCTATGGCGAACTTGAGTTGAAGAATGACTGCGACTCAGGAAAGCCGTGCTCAAAACCCGTCGATTGCTCAATAACTAGCGACAGAAAAATTCCTGTTCGATTTCACAGTTTTCGGTTTAAACTGTGAAAATCGTCACCTATTTTTCTGTGTGTATCCAGATTTAATTGAGCTCTTAAGACGCTTGATGTGGACACATTGCTTGTTTCATGCAGTAAGGGGTACGGACAACTTGAGTGAGAATGGAAGTAATAGAGAAGAATGACAATGCAATTCTCAGAATTCTCCAGGACAAAAAGTGGATATCGGCCGACACGTTCTCCTGTGTGAAGGACCAATGGACATTTGAGGTACTTATGTATTAGTGTTTCTAAACCTGTAACTTTACACGAAAAAGTTAATTTCTTTGGAATTCTGAACGTTCTAAAGAATCGAAACAAAGAGGAGAGGGTGGAATTCTCATTTATTCAGAAGAATGGAATTCCAGTCGACGTCACTTCTCCTAAATTGCGCTGCTCGAAGACTGACGATGGACCCACTTCACCCAAACCCAGCAGCCAACCAACACCTGCCCAACCAACAGCTCAGCCTGTGAGAGTGATAATTAAACATCGTAAAATGTCTCAGAGCCGCTCTCGAAGTGCATTCAATTCATCTCCGGGCTGTTTGTTGTCTCTTACTTAGGATAGACAACCGCTCGGAAATGAATTCGAGATAATGAATGCTCTTAGTGAGGCGAATCAGAGGAGTTATGCGATGCATGGTGATAAATGGAAGCGTCGCCCGGTTCAGAACAAGAATCTCGGTGCTACTGATGAAATAAACTAGTCATTGGTTGTCGTCCTTCCTCTTCTCTTCTTGCGTGGCTGAGATTGTTTCGATGAAAATAATATGATAAATGTCTGTGTGTCTGGACTTTCCGTCCATTCCATTCTCTCTCGCCTCTTCCTTTCCCTTCATTGACCCTGAATACTGACCGACTGATAAAATGTGTCGATGTAAGAAGTTGTTTGGTCAGACAAAAGAGTTGATATCATTCCAATCAATCAACAAGTTAATGTGCAAGTCTGCGCTTCTTGCGCACAGACTACGCTGTAACAAATAAATTATGTATCTTATTGTATTCGTTAAAAATCATAGGAAACGTTTTCTTAATTTAGCTCATTATGTTCTTCGAATGCGAGCAAATGCCCACTGTATCCTACGTTACAGGAAAAGTTGCGTGATTTCCCTTCTGAAGCCTTCTGAAGCCTTCAAATGGAAACAAACTTCTACTGGCTTTCCCATGCATTTTCGGGAAAAACTTCGAACAGATGAAATCTTCGTCTTGATGAGAGCTACAACTTTGCTGTTGATCCCAAATCAATATATTGGGAGGGAACGGAGATTGAAATGCTTATCTGAGATGATCGAACCGCTAATTGAAGGGGTTTGAGAGGGAGAGTAGGGAGAGGGGAGAGGAACCTTTCCTTTCGCGCTCAATGTGTCTCAGATAAGTCTTTCAATCTCCGTCCCCTCTCAATATATTGATTTGGGATCAACAGCAAAGTTGTAGCTATCATCAAGTTTTCCATAATAATACACCTGTTATCATACAATACAATAAAATAATTCATCCCTGTCACTACATATGCTCTGGGATCAAGGGAAGACTTTGATTAGTCGCAAACTGTTCGTCGCTCTCGATAGCGAATTCTTTCAGGAAAATTGACAGGATGTTTATTCCTTGTCATACTACGCAATACAATTGATATATTTTTCTGACAATAAAACTAAACCCGTCCTCTAATGGCAAGATCGTTCTCTCCCTTCTATTCTATGTAATCATGAGTCAACATCTTTCTTCCAATATTTCAAAACCAAGTTGTTTGTAATTGGCAGTTGATATTTTCCTATTGTAATCGATAAATTTGCTTCCATTTCATAGAAATAGCTGCTTCTGATGAGTGTTCGACCGTCTGGAACACAACAAAGACAAGCATTGATGTAAAAGGGCGGATGATTCGATGGAAGAGAGGGCGATATAAAAAGCCGAGTCTGTCTCATCTTCTCTTGTTCTCCTTCTACCGATTGCCGTCTGGAGGTTGAGTCACCCTCATCTTCTCTCTCTTTTATGCCCATCCAATAAGATGTCGCTACCAGTGATTTTATTGCAATTGTCATTCGTCAAACGTCCGCGGAGCTGTTGCCTATCACATGGGAGAGATGACCGCTCCTCGGAGATTAGACGAATGGCAAATGCACTAAAGTCACTGGTAGCGATACCTTCATGTCTTAGAATACTGCGGTACGGACCATCCAAAGGTTCTACGGGTACGGTAGCTGCGCCACGTAGACTGATGACATTCAGAATGGTGTCTCAATTAACAGTAACCTTCATATTCTTCGCATTCCCGGATTCTTGTTCTGGTCCTTCTCGCCCTGTTACTTCTGGCAATTCTACAAATGCTGATACACGCAAATTCGACTCATGCGACATTAACAAGGTGTGTGGGTTGTAGTTACTAGGGTTTCCAAAACAGTGGTAAAGTGCATGTCGCATTCGTCTGATCCCCTCTGAGCTGTGTTGTATCTACATGTCGATTCTCGGTTAGAGGAATGATAATTGCATTTTTTTTACGAATTTAGAAATCCTAGCAGTGATTCTGATTCAGGTATGTTACGTGGCGGAAAGCTGCAGGGGCATGAAAAACTATCAGCTCATTCGTGTTCAACAGGGACAGAAAAAAAAGGATGATGGATGCACGGTCTCATAGCAAAGTGAAACGAGATGAAGGCGTTTTATTTACATTCATATGCAGGCAACACACGAAGGACATTATCATTATGGACATTTGGTCATTAGCAGGAGATGAAGACGCAACACAAGTTATCATCGCTCTGGGAAAGTACTATACCGTCAAATGCACAAGTACGGAAGATTGCGAAATAGTAGAAACCGTCAAACGGGTATTGAAATGCATTCTCGTTTCTCTAATTCTTTAGGAGCGGTTGTCGCTCACAGCTGGTATAAAACCGCTCCGAATGAAAACGAGAAACGAGAATGCATTTTAATACCCGTTTCTATAAAAGAGACATTGTCATTTGTCGGGAACAAATTCCTGTGCGAAGCTGAGGTCAGCCCTGATTTGACCCGCCGCTGGAATACGACCTCAATCTGGGCTCTATATCTCGACATCTCCGGAAAGTCTGACCGACGCTCTCCATGATCTCCGTTAGTGCAATTGTCAAACGTACTCTACAAGGTGTCAAATCGGCAAATGTGTAGTCGTTCTGCTTCGCAGCACTGTTGTCTCTCTCGGGGTGAGACACCAGCGCGCCGGAGATGAATGGTGACAAATTTAAAGTTTTTCAACCCTTATAATCATTGAATGTCTTTCAGCTCAGCACTGTCCCTACGGCGATCTTGAGTTGAAGGATGACTGTGACTCTGGGACGCAGTGCACGAAACCCGTCGGTTGCTCAATAACTATCCCCAGAAAAATTACCATTTCCTTTTTCATAGCTGTCGATAGAGTGCTCACAATTTAAAAATGATGTCTAGTCACAGTTTCAACTGGGGGTTCACTATCGACAGTTGAAACCGTGAAAATCGTCACTTATTTTTCTGTGTGCATCCAGATTGAATTGGCCTCTTAAGACGCTCGATGAGGACGCATTGCGTTTGTTATGCAATAAGCAGGACGAAAAACTTGAGTGAGATTTGGAATTAAGACGGGTAATCTGATTACTTTGTGATTTACGTTTCTACGACACAGTATAACTCTTTGAAACATAACCCATAAAGTAGTCAAACTGCCACCCATGACTGGAATGGAAGCAATGGAGAAGAATGATAGACAATTCTCAGAATTCTCCATAACAAAAAGTGGATATTGGCCGACTCGTTCTCATGTGTGAAGGATCAATGGACTTTTAAGGTACACACAAACAAATTCTGCCATTTATACTTAGGTTGGCAGTTTGACTAAATTTTCGGATATGTTTCACAGCTCTTATAAATTCAATATATGTAGCGAAGGTGAAACATATCCGAAAAATTAGTCAAACTGCCAACCATAATTTCTAATCAAAATTCGGTTTCAAACTGCCAATATTAGCAGTATGAAACTGAATTGCGAGGAGAAATGGCAGTATTGTTTCCGTGTTTAAGATGAATAAGCGGCGAACAATTGGAATTCGGACTGTTCTAAGGAATCGAAAGAAAGAAGAGATAAATCAGGAGCATGGAAATCCAGTTAACGTCACTTCTCCTCAATTGCGCTGCTCGAAGATTGCCGATGGACCCAGTTCACCCAAACCGAGCATCCAGCCAACAACTGCAGCATCTGCAACATCTGCAACAGCTCAGTCTGCAGCAACAACACCTGCAGCAACTCAGCCTGACGTGAGAGAGATAATTCGTAAACGTCGTCCACGCTAGAGGATTCTAAAACGGTCGTGTAGTGCATTCTCATGTCGTCTGATTCTCGAAGATCGCTTGTCTCATTCATGTCATGAACAACCGCTTCACGAGATTTAGATCATAGAAGAATGCACTCTACTGCCAATTAAAAAAACCATAGTCCACACCACTGTTCAGGGCAAGAATCCCGGTGCTAATTATGGTATTAACTATTCATTGGCTGTTGTCCTTCCTCTTCTCATCTTGCGTGGCTCAGATCGTATCGAAGAGATGAAGATGAGAAAAGTGTCTCTGTACTCTCCATCCGTTCCATACTGCCTTCCGTCCTCTCCACTGATCCTGAATACTGACTGACTCATAAAATTTATGGAATTAAGAAGGTGTTTGAACAGACAAAAGAGTTTATCACTCTAAGAAATTACAACGTGATCAACACGTTCGTGTGCGGTTTTATGAAGTTAATTGTCTGCGCTCTGTTGAAATCTGTTTCGTAGGTCTTCTCAAAAGCAAGCTATTTCAATTCGTGGATTTCGTGACTCAACAGCGCGATTCGCGACCGCTGTCTTTTTCAAGTCTCTACGACCACTCTGAGCCGAGTTATGGACGGAACCCCTGACAGACAGACAAACGACAGACGTTACCACTTTTTTGAAAAGCTTCAATAAATTCAGGGTGAATGTCCAGGAGCAGATATAATATTCTCCCTCCTTTCGTAAGAACGAGAATAGAAGAAGAGAAAGAGCATAATATAATAGAAGAAGAGACTAGAGATAGAGCATGATCCTTTCTGTGACTGTTTGATGATAGATATCCGAGAAAAAATCTCAGAGATGATTCAGGCAGGGGCGAAGTAGGGGTTATAAATCGGTAGACAAATTTATTTATAATTTGGCCATTCAACGTCGAGTGGGGTTGTCTCTACGAGCGATAAACAATTACGCGGAGAATGGAAGAATCGGAAATCAATTTGCTACGGATTCAGTAAGGGCCGTCCTCATTGTATTCACTTTCACGTGAAACACGTCGCGATTACGTTTTTTCGTATATGTTCCATGTCACGATACATTTGAAGATATGAGCTGGGAAAAAGTCAGTCCAAAAGTCGATCCCTATATAACAGTGCTACAAGATTGAATCTCAAGTTTCATTTTGTCCTGCTGTGCTCTCTAGCGCGCAGTCGTGTCTATGCGTTAGATTTAGCGAGAGAAATGGAACGCATTATTCCAATCCACAAGCATAGACATGTCACCTGGGTGACTCATCCCTAGGGCGGGGAAAGAAAGCAATAGAAAGCACTCCCTCGCTAAAAATTCTATTTTTCCAAAGTATTTATCATGTAGCTGATTAGAATATACGGCTTTTGGCTCTCAAAAATTAATAGAGAAATAGTGTGCTGTTCGTATCGGGTAGGTGTTCTAATTCGGCATTTCGGACGAGATGGAATGCCGACTTGCAAAATGTGACGGCAGTGCCGTGCATTTGCATTACCGAGACGGAATGCCGACCGACGTGACTGAGGACTCGGCACTACTGACTTTCGGTCGGCACAGCCGATTTTTCTGAAAATAGCGAAGGAAAATGATAGAGCGCACACAGGCTAACGTGCCACAGCGCAGAGGACAATGACGAATGAAGTGAGGGACGCATGCGATTTGAATAAAAATTTTACTATGAGCTTCGGACATGCAAAATATTATCCCCCACTTCGTTCGTCATTGTCCTCTGCGCTAGCGTGGCACGCTAGCCTGTCTGCGCTCTATCATTTTCCTTCGTTGTTTTCAGGAAAAAAAGAAAATCGACAGTGCCGACAGAAAGTCAGTAGTGCCGAGTCCGCAGTCACATCGGTCGGCATTCCGACTCGCCAATGCGTATTTACTCAGAAATAATTTGTATCCACTTCTGAGTAAGCAAAGGTGACGGCATTCCGAATTCCACTGCCGTTTTAAAACCCCTAGTATGGGGGACCTTTATCATAACACATTGCGGTATACACACAGAAAAAATACTGCCATTTCCCCCCCCCCCCAAATTTGAAATTGTGGGAGGGGCCCCGTTTTGCCATGGCCCGGGGGGACAACGGCGGGGGGGGGAAGATGAACGGGAATTGGGGGGGAATGGGGGTAT